>PVIJ01016098.1:0-33939 GCA_004024925.1 Scalopus aquaticus
AAAAAAAAAAAAAGAAAAGAACACAAGGGACCATGGAGATGGTTCATGGGTGAATTGGTGGTGGGCTACCCAAGGGGAATACAAAATGTAAAAGACATAAATAACAATAAAAATATATATTTAAAAAAAAACATTCATGTGTCCTATCATCTACATCTGAATCATGAAGGAATTGAACACTTTGATCTCTAAAATAATGATCAGTACAAATATTTTATAATTCCAGTATAAATTAGAATTACATCCTAATTGAGAAAACAAGTACTATTTAATTTAAAAAAATTCAAATTGCAATGCTAGAGGGTGACATAAAAGACAACAAAATAAGCAGAAGGATCCTGAGCGCAAAGGCTGGTTATAAAGAGAGAAAACCAGAAGGTTTCTATAGGCATTGGTTAAGGGGAAAGAAAAAATAATGTTTGTTAATGCATATTGATTCTATTTTCTAGGCATATGACTGAGGTTATTTTATCATTAAATTTATTAAGAAGTCATTATAAGACAGGATGACTGGAATTATTGAGTTCAAAAAACAGAAAGGAAATTGAAGGAAAGTGAACAAAGCTTAAGGGGCTCATAAGACACCATTAAGCAAATAAAGGAAAAGAGAGAGAGAGAAAGAGTCAGAGAGATTATTAGGATAATGGCTGAAAATGCCCCAAATTTGAAGAAGGGCATGGATATGTAAATCCAATTTCAATGAAACCTACATTGAAGCACTGTGAACAGTCAAAGCCAGAAACTGTTGAATGCAGCAAGAGGGAAGCAATTTGTTAAAATCAAGGAACCCCCAAAAAGTTATCACTGAATTTCTTAGTAGAAATTTTGGAGGGCAGAATACGGTGGGATGACATTTAAGTGCTATAAGTAAAACATTTCAACTGAGAATTCTATAGCTGGTGAAACTGTCCTTCAGAATGGAGGGTAAAATTAAAACATGCTCAATTAAACAAAGCTGAGGGAGTTCACTAGACCTGCCATACAGGATATTGAAAAGGATACTACAAAATAACCTGAAGTTATATAAATGCGTAAGGATCTTCAGCAAAAAGTAACTACATGACAAATATAAAAAGTATTACTATAATTTGACTTTATAGCTCCACTTTTTATTTTCTACCAGATTTACAAGATAAATGCATTAAATGTTATTAATATATACTAACATTTACAAAATGTATAAGCAATAATTTGTGACATCAATAATCTACAGTGGGAAGGTGGAACAATATATGAGTAGAAATTTTGCATAAGATTGAAGTTAATTTGTTATGTGTTCAAAGTAGATTGTTAGAACTTTAAGATGTTACAGGTAATTCTCATGGTTGTGGTTACAAAGTTAGTGTCTGTGGAATATGTATGAAAGGAAAGAAAAGTATGTCATCATTCTGCTTACAGGAAAAACATAGAAAAGGGAAATTAATAGATATATGAGCTAGAACCATGGTTACAAGAAACTGGGGCAAGGGGATAGTGAGGAATTACAATTCAGTGGTATGGAGATTCAGTTTGAGAATATGAAAAAATTCTGGAGATTGTTGTGATGATGTTTGTACAGTGATCTTAATGTACTTAATGCTACTGAATTATACATTTAAAAACAGTTAAAATGCTAAATTTTATGTAATGTGTATTGCATATACACCCACATGTAAAATACAAATAAAAAACAATACACATGACATAATAAGGAAATCTAAAATTAAGAACCATCACATTTATTATGAATGCCACTAATATCACACTTTACATATTACTTTTCATACATAGAGCTCATTTACTCAATTTAATATTTCTATCAGGTGTTCTAGCATAAATAAAAAGATTATTATATCTGGACTGAGAAAATTAAATACTTTTCCCAAAGAAAATTCATAATAATTAAATACGTAAGATTTAAATCTGTACTGTAATGAGTAAAAAATCCATACCCTTTGTAATTTTATATAAAGAAGCTAAAATGGAAGTATTTAGGAAATATATGATGAATTATGAAATCATTATTTTTCATTTAAATATTTTCAGACACAAAATAAACCTGCAGTTAGAAATTCTAAGTGGCTGCAAATAAAATAATAATTATAAAATAATTGCTTACAAGTATGTCTATTTAAACTAGTTTATTTTAAAATAAACTAGTTTATTTTCATAAATAAACTAGTTTATTTCCATAAATAATATTTTAAAATAAACTAGTTTATTTCCATAAATAAACTAGTTTATTTCCATAAATAAACTAGTTTATTTCCATAAACTAGTTTATTTCCATAAATAAACTAGTTTATTTCCATAAATAAACTAGTTTATTTCCATAAGTAAAGTTTAATAAACTTTAAAAATAGTTTATTTCCATAAGTAAAGATAAACGCTTAATTAATAAAACTCACTTTACTTATGGTAACTCTTATTCTCTATTTGATTTTCACTTACAGGGAATAATCTCTTATTATTGTGGAAGAGGCTCCCAAATGCTTACTCCTCTTCTTCCTGTATATAGAGCTAGACTGTAATTCCCAGAAGCCTTTGTAAATAGAAATAATCATGATTGAGTTCTGGCTAATGGATTATCAGAAGTATTATCCTTGGTCTGGCTTCTAATATCCTCCTACAAAATCCTCCATCTATTTTTCCCTTCAGCTATCAAGAATAGAGATGATATCCTAGGTGACATATAAGCCACCAAGGTGGCAGATCATTTGTCATCATGTGTTCATGAAGGAGTATAGAATAAGACTGTCTTACTTATTCATCCAATTGATGCTATCTTATAATCAAGAAATGCATTTCTATTATTATATAGACAGTATAAATTTTATGGTCTTTTATGAATAGAAGTTAGCCTATTCTAACTAGTATAGTTATTATAATAATAATAATTACTGAACTAATAACTAAAAAAGGTAATAATTACTGTTATTCTATGAATTATTTGATTAGACTCTGTTTTTCTTTTAATCATACTTGTAATGATCAGCTTGTAATAATAATCAGTGAAGAAACAAAGATTATGGTTTTGTTTTTGACAATAGTATCAATTAGAATGAAAATGATAAGCTTTTTATGTGTATTAAAATGAAAGAGAATATTCTCTCATATTTCTTACTTAAGGGCACTAATCTTACCAGGAGTACTCTATTTTCATGACCTAATCAACTCCCAGTGGTAGGTGATTATCATCACTTTGATGATTAAGGTTTCAGCAGATGAAGTATGCACATTCAGTCCATAGCAGATGTCAGTTCATTGAAGGGAAGGACTGTGTTTTATTTAATTATGTTGTTCTAGTTCTTAAAGTATTAGGCTTCAATAATTGTTTGGATGAATGGATGAATGAATTATCAAATGAACTAATTAACTCTTCATGGGACTGTACGCAAAGTGATTAGTCTATTAGTATCTTAGGTCCTCCTTTTTAAAAATTGCCTCAAAATTGTGGTGATTAGAGTGAGAAAATATTAAATAATTTTCTGCAAAGTATTTTGTTTAGAATTAAAAATCTTCTAAAGAAACATATTTTTTTAAAAATCTAGAAATTTTATGAATTTATATTCATTCTTCTAAATTATAGTACTGTGTGCATTGATCACCCTAGATCTGTGTAAATAACTATTTGATAAAAGAGTACCTTTTGCTACACCATCTTTGTTATAAACGTGAATATTTCTTCTTGGAGATATTATTGTTAATTATATTTTTCTTTACAATGATAATATCTCTGCTTACTGAATCATTTGTAATTGAGTAGTTTAGGATTATGTAAATCAGTATAGTTAGCATAAAAAAGTATAAATCAATTTTATAAACAATGAAATGTCTAGTTTTATACAATGTTTATGGATAATATAGGGAAATTGACTCACTTAAGTACATTTAATTTGCAAAACATCTGCCAAAATGTCGCATGAGTTATACTTCAGAATAGATAAGAGTTTCCTATTTTCACGGAATTCTCTTGTTGAAAGTTTTCAAAGCATAGAAACAGATGCCTAATTTACTAATATATCACAAAGAAAACTAGGACTATGAGATCATGAATTTGCCTTTAATATTTTATTGTTTTAGAACCACTGCAAATAAACGAGAAATAGTAGAAACAAAAGCCTGCTTTTTAAATGAAATTATGAAGTTAGTTTTTAAGAAATTGTTTATTGAACAAGGCCAAAAAAATGTAAAAATGAAAATATCTTTATTTCTTGAAGATTATTGATACTTTTACCTTTAATGTTTTGTGTCTTTATATTTACAGTTGTTTTTGGATTTTTCTATGCAAGCATAGTTTTCATCCCTAGGATGAAACATCTCTGGTTTTCATTTGAGTATATTTTTATATTTCCTTGCCTTTAATTAAAATGTTCATTTCTAACTTCTTGAACATATGGAATGTAATTATAACTCTTTTATCATCTGTGTGTACTAACTCTATCATCTGAGTAATTTCTAGGTCAACTCCAACCCATTGACTTTTCTACTCACTGTGCTTGAAATTTGTTTGCTTACATGCTTCTATTTTTTTCTTGGATGATCTACATTGTGAATTTTACTTTTTATAGGGTGCTAAATGTTTTTGTATCCCTAAAATTATTGTTAAGATTTATTCTGGGAAAGTTAAGTGACTTCGAAACAAGTTAATTGCTCAAGATATGGTGGGAGAAGATGGGGGTTTTAATAATCTGGATTTAATAAAATCTTTGGCATATTTGCCTGGAATCTTTGGCAAATATCTTTATGGGACAATGAGAGCATAGAAGAAAGGTATTTCATTAAACCTAATTAGAAACTAAAATTTTGAAGTGCCCTTTATAAATGTGAATTAGTTCATGCTATTTCTCTTTTTAAACTTCTCAAGTGACTATCCACTGTAACAGAATATAGATATGAAAGAATGTAGATAAGATTTCCAATCTGTAAAGTATGACTGAAACTAGACTGTGTATCTGTTGTAATAGTTGTGGATGAGGCTTGGAAGAGGGTGGGAATACATAAGGGAGGGCTTGAGTGTAAAGATTGTATCCTAATTTTTCTGAAGTCCCAACTTACAAACACTACCAAAGTTAACAGTATAATAATTACAGACCAAAGCTTACCAGTCAGAAGATCTACAAGAGTTTCAAATAAATTAAATTTATACTTTCCACAAATTGTAAATCAGTTTCGTGAGGACCTTCAGGGTAACTGTTTAATGCAATAGCTTAGGTTAGGCAATATATTCCTTTATTTATTTTACAGACATATGATTGTCAAGATCAATATCTAGAAAGGTGACTGAGGTAACTTCTGAACATCTCTTCCTTGAACAAGTTGGACTCCTGCCAGGCATTTGCACTTCAGGATGCTGATCACAGACTTACTTTTTAAAAAGTTTTGTCAACTGTTAATGATTATAGATCATTTGCTAATTGCAGACAATTACATCACTGATGTGGGGGCATTTCAAAAAAAAGAGAAATTAAGATTTTTTATAACAAACATTGATAAATATACGACATATCCATTTGAAAATATTAGACAGCAAAATGATTACTCGAAAGTACCATGAATGCACATACTTTACCTGGTACCATCATAAACAGGGAACATCTTTCCTTCTAACAAAAGGATAAGGTATTTAACAATTTTTTTTTAATTGAGGTAACATTGGTTTACAACATTGTATATGGTATAGGTTCACACTTTTTCAAAGGTGTGTTACCACACCACAACCATACCAAAGCACCCTTAGTCATACACCACAGTCCATTGAGAGCTCACTGTCCCTTATACTCCTCATCCCCACCAAACCCACTGGTAGCCTCAATTCTAGAGTCAGATGTCCGGGGTTTATTTATTTATTTTTGCTTCTTTGTTTTGTTTCTCTATATTCTATAAGAAAGTGAACTCATCCAATCATCCAATATTTGTCTTATTTTGATTTATTTCACTTACCATAATCCCTCCTATACCACCCATGATGTAGTGAAGAAAGAGATTTCATCTTTTTTTTTATTATTGAGTAGTGTACCATTTTGTGTGTGTGTGTGTGTGTGTATCATGTATTCTTAATCCATTCATCTCTCTTTGGGCACAGGTTATTTCTATAACTTGGTTATTGTCTTTTGTACTGCACCGGGTTTGGGAGTGCATCTCTTCAACTAAGAATATTTATATTCTTTGGTTAGATACCTTTGCATAGGATTGTTAGATTGTATGGCAGGTCTACTTTATATATATTGAGAAAACTCTGTCCCGCTTTACATAGCAATTGGGCTACTTTACATTATCACCAGCACTGTGTGAGAGTTTGTTTTTCTCAACCTTGCCAAACCTTTTTTTTTTTTTGGTCCTGTTACTATAGGCCATCCTCACAATGTTAGGCAGTATATCATGTGACTTTGATTTGCCTTTCCCAGATAATAAACGATGATGTATATCTTCTGTATGGCTTCTTGGCAGAATTGTTTATGTAGCTCTTCTGCCCATTTTTTGATTATTTGTTTATTTATTGAGTTGTATGAGTTTTTTGTAAATCTTAGATATTAGCTCCTTGTTGAACATATGCCAGGCAATTATTTTCTCCCATTCAGTGCAGTGTCTCCTTGACTTATTGGCACTTTCACTGTGCAGAAGCTTTTTATTTTGATGTAGTCACACTTATTTTATTTTGCTTTTTGTTTCTTTTGCTGCTAAGTCAAGTCACCAAAGACATCACTGAAGCACACATCATGCAGTGCTTTTATGTTTTCTTCTATGTGTTTTATGACATCATGTCTTTCATCCAATTCTTCAATCCATTTTGAGTTAATTTTTGTGTGTGGTATGAGAAAGTGGTTGAGTTTTATATTCTTTTACATATGACTGCCAAGTTTTCCCAACACCATTTGTTAAAGGCCTCTTTCCTTTCTCCATTGTATAATGACGTTCCATTTGTCATAGATTAACTCTGCACAAAATTATGGATTTACTTCTGGGCTTTCAATTTTATTCTATTAGTGTGCACTGTTTTTAGTCCAATACCATATTGTTTTGATTACTATCACTTTGTAATATATTTTATGGATTGGTAGCATGATGCTACATTCCTTTGCTTTTTAAAAGGATTGCCTTGCCATATATGGATGTTCTGTGATTCCATATAAATTTCAGTAATGTTTGTTTTATTTCTTTTTTATGAAACTTTGATAGGAATTGCATTGAATATGTATATTGCATTGGTAAATTGGCCACTTAAAAATTTTATTTCTTCCAGTCCATGAGGAGAGACTATATTTCACTTGTGTGTACCTCCTTATATTTCTTTTAATGTCTTACATCTTTATTGTACATGTCGTTTTACCACCTTTGTTAAGTATATTCTTAGGTATTTCATTCTTTGTAATGCAATCGTAAATAGAATTGTTTTCTTATTTCTTTCTTGTTTTGTTTGCATGTTGGAAAATAACTGATTTTGTCGACCTCCCCTTTACTCTTGTTGTTTCTAATAGTTGTTGTGGAGTCTTTAGAGTTCTCAATGTATATTATCATGTCAAATAGTCAAATAGTGTCATCTTGTCAAATAGTGATGGCTTTGCTTTTTTTCAACGTGGATTTCTTTTATAGCTTCCTCTTGTCTCATGGTGTTAGTGAGGGCTTAACAATACTATGTTGAATAGTAATGGTTAGAGTGGAAATCTTTGTGTTTCTCCATATCTTAGAGAAAAATCTTTCAGTTTTTCACCATTGGCTATGATGTTAGCTGTGTGTTTGTCATATATGGTCTTTATTATGTTGGAGTATGTTTGACTTACCTATCTTTTGAGAGTTTATCATAAATGGATGATGAATTATATCAAATGTTTTCTCTGCTTCTATTGAAATGATCATATGATTTTTATCTTTCCTTTTTTAATGTGGTGAATTAGATATTGATTGATTCCTAGATACTGAAATATCCTTGTACCACTTGTTATGATGTATGATACTGTTGATATATTGTTAAATTTGGTCTATTAAGGTTTATTGAAAAATTTTGTATCTATTTTCATCAAGGACATGATTTTTGGCTTTTTTTTTTTTTGGTTATGTACTTTACTGCTCTTAGTATCAGAGTTATATTAAGCTCAGAAAATGTATTTGGAAGCATTCCCTTTTCCTTAATTTTTTTTGAAAAGTTTGAGAACTGTAGGTATTACTTTGTCTTTGAAGAGTTGGTAGAATTCACCTCACCTGTGAAACCATCTGGTCCTGGACCTTTGGATTTTGGGAAATCTTTGATTACTGTCTAATTTCTTTGCTGTAATTGGTCTGTTCAGGTTTTCTGTTTCTACTTGATTCAGTTTTGGAAGTTATATGCTTCTAAGAATTTGTCCATTTCTTCTTGGTTGTCCTACTTATAGGCATATATGCTTATAATAATTTCACCTCTTATGTGATGTAGTATAAGTATCTATTAATATTAATATCAATCATTAACATTAATAATTAAAATTAATGTTATATTATATAATGTAACATATATATTATATAATGTAATATAATGTAATATTAATATTAATAAATATTAATAATAATTAAAATTAATAATTAATATTAATTATTAATATTAATACTATAAATATCTATTAACACTTTGTGGTCCGCTCACATATTAATACGTGTTCATCTAGTCTCCGGTTTTTCACACCACGGTAGATTATTTGGCACTATTGGGAGCTATTTCTTTGATCGTACTCAGTCTAGAAGCTTTACACATTGTTTTGGTGACAGTGTAAGGTGTTCTATGAGAGATATTACAGTTTTTTTAATATCCAGTAGTTCAGGAGTTGTGTGTGTTTTATTGAATGCTTATACCATTCATGCGGTGGCACAGAAAATGGCCGGCACACAGTGTTAAGCCCATCTGATCTAATTCATAGGTTTTTAATTTGAGTCCATTTACTTTTGGGATGATTAATCATATATGTGGATTTACTACTGCCATATTGTCTTTAGTTTTATGGTTATATTATTTTCCTTGTTCAGGTTTTTTTTGGGAATTTTCTCTTTTTGATTAATGTAGAACTCCTTTAGACATTTTTAAAAGGGGTGTCAATTGTTGGCAAACTCCTTCAGTTAGTTTATACAGGAAGGCCTTTGTTTCTCATATAAAACAATTTTGGAGGATATAGTATTTGTGTATGGAATTTTTATCTGCATGTTTTGACTATGTAATTCCATTGTATCATTGCTTTTATGGTTTCTGATGAAAAGTCTGAAGTAAGCATTATGGGCATACCTTTATAAATGACCTATTTTTCCCCTCTGGTTGCCTTCAGTGCTTTATTTTTTTTGTCTTCAACTCTCAGTTGCTTTACTACTATGCATGTTTGAGTAGGTCTCATTGTATTTAGATGGCCAGGTTTTCTTTTAGTTTGGGACATATATTTATTCCTTTCATAGATTTGTGAAGCTTTCCTCTATTATTTTTTTGAATATGCTATCAGTTATACTTCTGGAATACCCATTATACTTATGCTGCCTTTCCTAATGGAGATGGATAGTTCTCAAAGTGTTTCTTCATTTTTTTTTTTTTTTACTTTGTCTTTCTCCTTCCACCTGGGTCCTTTGTGCATCATTATGTTTAAGTTCCTGATTTTACCCTTTATTGGTCTATTTAGCTTCTATAGCTTATTATAGAATCTTTATCTAATTTTTTGAGCTTTTTATATACTAGATTTCTGTTATTTTCTTATTTAAAGCTTCAATTTTTATTTTCATTCTCTTTATTTCATTCTGTATTATTTAATTATTCATTCTATTTTCTATTTCTATTCTATTTCTCATGTCGTTCATTTCTTAAAATTTTGTTTTACCACTTTCATTGTTTATTCTGAGTTCTCTTATATCACTTTGATTTGCATTTCTTTGTTCTTTGTCATCTCTGATTTTCTTGATTATAGCAATTTTGAATTCTGTGTCTGATAGGGAGAAAAAATATTCCCTGTCTATGGGTTTGGATTCTGGAGAGTGTACTGTACTAGTTGTATCACATTTCCTTGGAATCTAAGGTGGCCTGTATTGTGTTGTATTTTTTTTTGTCTTCTCATTTTGCTGTTTTAGATTTTCCTATTTTTTAAAAGTTTCTAATAGTAACTTAGAGAGTGAACTGCTTTTACTTTTCTAGCAGATAATTCTATGGTTTTGCTTGATTTTAGTTTTTTGGTATTTGCTGACTTCCGTAGTTCCAGATTCTGATCTTGCCTTTCATGAGAAGAGGGAATTTTCAAGGTGCTTTTGCAGATGTGCTGGGGTTGGAGAGCAAGAGCTGGCTCATTTTTATGACACCACAATATCCCTATTTTCTGATTTCTAGACCCATGGTTTTCCAGTCTATCCACTCTCAGTATGTTTCATGGGTTGGTACCTATCTTGTTTGGTGGGAGAGGTAAAGGACAGTCCAGAGCACAGTCTCTGATGTCCTTATTGGAGATTCAGCTTGTATGGTGTTCCCTAGCTCCTACACAGATATCTCCTCTCAATTAGTGGGGGTGTGTGTGACACATTGTTGTTTTTTCCCCTCTTCTCCCCAGTGTCCTTGGCCGAGCTGAAGCCCCCAATATAATCCAGCTCTGGATCACAAACTCTAAGCATTTCTTTTCACACACCTCCTATTGAATGAATTATAACTTCTTTTTAAAAAAATCTTCTCTTTTACACTCTGTGTGTATCTCTGATATCCAAGGGGGTGTTCCAGTTTCATCCAAGCCACAGGATTTCAAGTGTATTGTTCCCCTGGTTAACTTTTAGATAATCTTTTTAGAAGTAAATAAAGATACCACCTCTGCCTGCTTGTTGGTCCCTGACTCCCATTAACAGTTTTTTTCCTAGATGTATTAGAGGCTGAATCATGCTATTTGGGTAATGAATTCTGAGCCCAGAATACCAAATTGCAATAGACATACTTTCTTATGCAGCAGATTCTTTGAGTCTAAAATGCATTATGTAGAAAAACTGCACAAAACCCAAGTAACTGAATGTAAAAAAAAATAAGTGTAACATTAGACTTCTGTTTTAGCTGGGAACTTCCTAACATAGTAGGAAAAGTAATATTATTTTACATTACATGATGCCAATTGATTAATTTTGGAATCCTTTTGTGAATTTTCTTGTGCTTTTTACTATTTGTTCAACTCTTTTGTGGGTTACATTTCATAGCATCTTCATTTCTTAGTAATAATCTGACGGTTGCTAGGTTCTTGATAATGAGTTCATTTCGATGCATGCTCTTTAACACACTCTAATCTTTGTGAAGTAAATCTTCTAATTTTGCTTGAGTATATTGGTTATTAGTGGTTACTGATACAGCTTTTGAAATATGCTGCCTGGCATTTTCAGATTAATAAAGATTGAGTTGCATATAGTGATAGCACCTAGTCATAATGTTAAGATGGTAAGTGAATATCTTGTCAGACTCTGAAGAAATTATGTGTCATTGTAAGACTTTGCTATTATCAACAATCCATATTTTCAAATAGTTTGTTAGTATTTTATCCAAAGGTCAGCTCTTTATTTAGAAAGGGTCCAAAGATCTATTTGTCTAGAGGACTCTTTCCTGGCTTCTTTTCTTTCAGGACACAGTTAAGGCACTCTTGTTTCCAAGGTCTTCTTCATATTATGCCTATGGCCAGGTGCCGCTCTATACCACTCTATTGTCTACCTCATCACGGCATGTTATCCACTACCACAGTGTTTATTGTTTACATGTCTCATAGCTTGAGGCACTAGAAGGTGGATTCTTTGACAGTCAATGATGTCTTTCTAATCTAGGTCTTTAAAAGTTGACATGATAAGCACATTATAAAAGTTTGTTGAATGAAGAAAAGCATGATTGTAATTGTTTAAAACTGGTGAATATTCCTGCTTCTTTTGTATGTAGAATATTTATTAAGTAGGTTTTTGATTATTGGGTATGTTTTTAGCAAAATTAGTTGGAGAAAATCTTTAGAAAGAATTTTTTTGGTTGCCAGTTAGTTACTTAGGTCTTTTTCACCAAGGTACTAAAATCTCTGAATGATCAGGGTATCATTTAAGAGCCTAACTTTAAAATTGTTCCTGTAGTGTCTCAGTATACTCAAATTATATTGAATGATTTCCTGGATCTTAGAATCTCTGTAGTACTGAAATGATGTCTCTGCTTTTAAATATGTAAGAATAAGTTACAATTGCCACTGTGAGCATGCTACTCTTCAGGAGGTTGATGTTCTGAATTTATATGATTCCAGTAATAGAATGTATATGATGCAAGTTACTTATCTAGATCAGTAATGATCTGTTAAGCTAAGCTCATTTGGAAAAATTGAACTATTAACAGAAAGGAAATTTTAAATTCATATTTTTAAAACATTGATTGAAGTGGTTCTACTGTTTATAGCTCCAAAGGGTAAGGTAAGAAAAATATTGAATACCTACCATAAACAAAGCTTCTCACATATGTCATTTAACTCAAATTTTGTGATAAGTGTATGATACATGAATTACTGACTCCATTTTATAGATGAGACAAATGAGCATGATAGAAGTTACATTTCTCATTCAAATCTGCAAAGTTAGTCAGTAATGATGTCTGCATTTGAAGCCAGTTATGTCTGAGAATAATTGGTAATAGATTTCATATAATATTTGCTTTTGAAACTTTTATCATTGACCGCTATGATTTGGGTATTAAAGGCCCTTTTGATGATCGTGTGAAGAAAAGTAACTAATTTTTGTTAAGAATGCAAATTGCTATAAAGGATTCATAGGCATTCTAAAGAAGATTATACCACTATTATGTATCAACTTTGGTTTATATAGGATTGTAAAGAATAATTTAACATTTCTTTTATGTTATTTCTTTCCCTTTTTAAAAAGAAAATGACTAACAACACAAAAGCTTTTTCTTTTTTCTGTAGGTGCTTGCACAAATGCAAAATAAGGTCTCTAATTAGGTTTTCTTGGCTATAAGCAGTCTTTTTTCTTTCAGCAGAATTTATCAGGTGATAATATGTGAAGAACATTTATAACATTTTTTAGTTGATGCATATAACAATTAAAAGTAAGAGGTAAGAGGTTGATCCAGTAACTACCCCCACCAACATTGTGGACGCTTTTTCTAATAAGATGTAAAATTTCTAAATGACAAAGAAAATATCTTTCAATTATTGTGTATGAGATACCTGCATTGTGTTTCTCTATGTAAATCAGTTAACATTAATGTGGAATATAGTGAATACTTCAAAGAATGCCACTGGATGTGAATTAACTGCAACTACAACTACACAAAATGATAAAGTTAACTCTCAAATTATAGGTGACAGCACAATGTATTGAATTATTGCATATGTCTAAAATTATTGTAGCCAGGGAATGGGAGCCTCATCAGCCCCCATTATCACCTTCACTTGTAATGTAAAGGTTGGTAGCCACCATCTTCCAATTATCTCTAAACGTGGTACACCAATTTAATATATCAAATAGAATATGTAGAAGCAGTAGTAAATAAAGTATAATAAAAATGAAAATTGGAAAATGCTTTTGATCTTAGGAGGGGAGCCCTCATACTGGACACATTCCTCAGGATTAAATTACGGATAGTAATTTAATGGCAAAGTTGCAGTTCATTAAAAAATATTATTTAGTTTTCTCTTGAAAATATAACTTGTCCACTATAAATTCCAAGAGTATAAAAATGCATACCCAAAGGGAAACCTCTCTTCAGTTCTCTTGTTTCTCTTCCCCAGAGGTAACACCACTGCAGCTTTTTCAGTCTCTTCCAGGCTATGTATTTATTTTAAACAAGGGATTTCCAGAATGCTCTGTAATGTATATTTCCCCGTGGAACACACTAAATGCACTTTCCTTCTTTTTCCTGCACCTTTGGAGTACATGTGGAATGAAAAATTAAAGTTGCCTGTCAATTCTGTCATCACATGCTTAATATGATATGTAAATTGTTGGCATCTTTGCCCTCTGTGGCCTCAGCTGACTGAGAACTCCATAACAACAGCAGAATGAATGACAGGTTAGATCCAGTGGCATGTATTTAATTTTCAGTGAGCTAACATGAGAAAAAAGAGTAAATCTTTGTACTTAATGAATGCTCAATATGCTTATCCTAGTGTTATATTACATTTCCGACAGCTAGGTATTCAAAAGGAAAATTTTGAGCATTTGTGTATTTCACACAATTGGGACTATACACAGTTTGAACCCCCACTTCCCAGATCACGCTGTTCCAACCCACACCCCTGAGAAGAACCACTGGTAACAGAATCTGCAAAGTCAAGTTGAAGGGTCAGTATTAGCCTCAGTCTATCGTGGAAGCCCTGACAGAGGAACTAGCTATCCTGTCTCTCCTCAACTTGGGCACCTGCAACCCCTTAGGAAACTTGAACTACTTTTACTTTCTAGAGAAATGACTTTTATGAAATTAATTTCTTTTTGACTTTTTTTTTAGTAATACTTTATTCATTTTTTCATTGGTTTATAAACATCACAGAAATTTCTGGAGTATAGTTTCATACTTTGATATGTGTATGTATATATATGTCACTGTACCCACTGCAAAAGTTCTAGTGTCCTTTACACTATTGGGTTCAGTTCCCATGCTGTTAAAAGGGTTTGACAGGAAAGTGCCTTCTTAACTCTGCCATTCCTGACCTTTGCACTAATCATCCCCTATTCCATTATTCTTGAAACACGTGCCTCCTCATGCTTCCCCTCCTTAAATGAGAAGATGCCTGGCAGCACAGTGAAACAAAATAGCTATCGCTCAAAAAATCCTTAAATGAGTCACATTTCAAGAATACACCATTTTCTGGTGCCTGTAGTCTTGTTCATCATGTTAAATATGTTCTTCCAATAAAATTTGCTCTAAAGAAAAAAAAAATTAATACCCTGTATTCTTCCCCCTGCTACCCTTCCCCATTCTCTCTGGCTGCCACCATAATTTTAAATAGAGATTAGAGTTGTGTTTTTTTTTTTTTTCACTTTGCAATTTATATTTAACAAATAGTGGCATTGTCTTCATTTTCTTAAGTTGCTTAGCATAATCATATCAAGTTCCATCCATATTGTTGCAATGGCAAGATTTTTTAAAAAGCTAGCTAGTATTCCATTGAGTATATTTATCACAGCTTCTTAATCAAGTAATCCATCAATGGACATTTATGTCATTTCCAAGTCTTGGCTATTGTTAGTGATACCCTAATCCAGTCAGATAATTCTATGTCTTTTAATTGGTAAATTTAATCAATTTAGATTTAGAGTGATTATTAATATACAAAAGTCTGTTGCTGCCACTTTGTCCTTAATTTTTTGGTTTTGCTTCCTTGTTTCATTATTTGTGGGTGTTCCTCTGACTTAGAATCTAGAGTTCCTTTCAGCATTTCTTGGGGGGGGTGCTTGTAGTGTTTGCAAACTCCTTCAGTTTCTGTTTGTCTGAGAAGGACTTAATTTCTCCCTTATATCTGAAGGATACGGTCTCAGGATAGAGTATTATTTGCTGGAAGTTTTTATCTTTACTCTATTAATCACATCATTCCATTCTCTTCTTGTCTGAAATGTTTCTTCAGTGAAGTCTAATGTTAACCTGGCAAGTGCTCTTTTATAGGTTTTCTGCTTCCTTCTCCTTGCCAACTTCAACATTCCAACATTCTGGTTTTTGTGTGTGTGTGTGTTGAACTCTTGGAAGTTTCTATAGTATGTCTTTGTATAGGTCTCATTTTGTTTAGGTACACTGGTGTTCTTTTGGCTTCATGGAATTGTATATTTAGTTCCTCCTTGTTTGGGAAGCTTTCCTCTATCATTTCTTTAAGTAAGTTTTCTATTCTTTCTTCTCTCTCTTTTCTTTCTTGGATACTGTTTATTATTATCATTATTATTATTATTATTTAAAGATTTATTTATTATGTATACAAGCTGGGATGTAGGTCAGAGATGAGGGGGGGGGGGTGAGAGAATTCACCAGAGAGAGAGTGGGGAGCAGAACAGGCAGATCCACAGAAACTCTACTGAGGGGAGCAGCGGGTGAGGCAGGAGAGGTCTCTGCCAGGCCATGTGGGAATCTCCCCTGCTGGGCAAGAACTTGTTCAGCAGCTGTCTACAGCTCCATAGTGCTGAGCTTAACCATTGCACCACCAGGGAGGCCCAGAATACTATAGTACTTTAGTACTTTTTAGTACTTTTTTACTATAGTACTATAGTAAAAGTACTATAGTACTTTTCCTCATGAAGTTAGATAGTTCTTGAAGTGTTTTTTTATTTTATCCACTTTATTTCTCTTTTCCTTTTACTGCCTTGTTGTTTTGTTCATTCACTGGCTCACTCTTCCTTTTGGTTTACTTCCTTAGCTTTCTACAATATTTTTCATCTTCTCTGTTGATGTTTTTTACAGCTTTAAATTTTGTTATTTTCTTATTTATTTCTTATTTTCAGCCTTCTGTTTTTTTATTTTGTTTCCAAAGCATTGATTTGTTTTTCTGAATTTTATTATATATATTTGATCTGCTTTTCTGTGTTTTCTCTATGTTCTTCAAATTTCTTTATCATGGCAATTTTGAATCCTGTTATGGAAGGAAAAGAAAGCTTCTATGTCTTTGGGATGCAGTTCTGGAGATTTGTTCTTTTTCTGTGGTATAGTATTCTCCAGAGGACTCGTATTTTTTTTTTAAAGATTTATCTACCTACATACACAAGCTGGGGTACAGATCAGAGGTATGGGGCAGCAAGAGGGTCCACCAGAGACAGAGTAGGGAGCAGAACAGGCAGATCAAAAACACACTGCTGAGGGGAGCAGCTGGCGGCAGGAGAGATCCGCTGCACCACGTGGGAATCTCCCCAGCCCGGCGTCAAACCCACTTGCCACTGCTGACAGCTCCACAGCGCAGTGCTCAACCGCTGCACCACCAGAGAGGCCCCATATGATTTTTTTTATTGTTTATTTTTCTGTCTCATCATTATTTGCTTTCAGGGCTGTGCTGCTCTAGACTGTGTGTGATGCTTCCACTGGCTCTAACTCTGCTCTCTACATTCCACATTGGGCTGTGGTACTTAATGGGACTGGGGTTCACTGATGCCTGGTGGGGCTTTGATGCATCAGCTTGAAGCTTGTGCCTGGGGACTAGAGTGTCCTTATTGGTGGGACTAGGGGTTGTTGGTGCCTGTTTGGACTTTGGGGTTTTGTATGGGAGCTTATGCTGCCTCCTGTGTATTCCTCTCATAGTCCATTCTTATTTTAAATGTTCATTCTATACTGTTTTTAATGGTGTTTTCTTATATTAAATGCAGTGTTACTGTCCCACATTATTTTTCCTAAACCATTTAGAACAATGTTTTTCACATAAAAGGATGTAAATTTTTTAACATTAGTTTTTTGTTGTAGTAAATTGTTAACAAGTTGCAAAACAGATGAAAATTCTCACAAGAAAATTCTTAAATATTTTCCTTACCCTTTATCATCAATACAGGATAAACGTTCCTTCTATGCATTTCCATCCGTTTTGTTCTTTCTATACAGTATTACAGAACTCTGCCAACTGTATGTGTTCTTGAATGGCTAATGAAGGATAAGTTTCATGATGGATCAAGTAAAAGTTTTAGGTCACATACACCCTGCTTGGTGGTCACTGGGTGAGGTGCTGCTGAAAGCTATCAGAGAATAAGCTCAACAAATACCAGTTTGGAAGGACAATGTGACTTCACAGCACAGGCAACAACTATACTGTGAATAGAGACCAGGCAGTCTTCAAGGACTACCTTTGCTCTATATGGCTTTTAGGATTGTTGCATACAGTGGCAAAACCTTAGCATGTCCCCTCATTATCAGTACTTATGTGAATAGTAGTGTTCTAGAATAATAGCATCCACACCATCACAAAGACATGCAACTGATAGGGGAGATTAGTGAGTAGGTTACAGACTAAGATGTTTAAATTGGAACTCACCTGGAATCAGGGGGGGGCTTCTGAATGCTAATACTTACACTTGTATCAGGATCCTTTGAAGACTGATTATACTGTCATAGGCTTCTACCAAGTTAGCTCATACTTTTCTTTCTGTTAACTCAGTTTCTTTTCTTTTTGAATAGGCAAATTTTTACTCTTTCTTAGAGGCAAAGAATTAGCTCTAACTCACTGTGTTGCTTCTTTGCTCTGAGTCCTTTCACAGGCTAGGCTTGTGAAACAGAAATACTTACATTTTCTAAAGTAATCAATCTTTCTTGAAGCTTGTTTGCTACAATATCAGATTATTGCACAAATATAAGGGAGAGTACGAAATGGTAGAAAAGGAGGAATATATCAGTTATTATTTTAAGTACATATTTTTTCACAACTAGCATATGAACTCCCCAAAGAACTTTCCCTCAAGGATATGGAATATGTTTTTATAAAGAAAGGGAATGAATTTGAGTGACATAGAGGTTTGCTCAAGCTAAGTTGTCAGTTCTTTTTATTTCTCACTAGTTGATACTACTCCAAAAGAAATTATATTTTATTATTTCATTCTGTACAATTTTATCCCTGAAAATGTGTTGTGTACTTGACCCATAATTGATTTCTGTGCTAGTGAGGTAGTTAATTTTATCAGAATAAAATTAGTTTCCCTAATTTTAGGAACGCTTTATTGATTTTTCCCCTTTATCCCTTATTATAGTTTCTAACTATTTATACCAGGTCTCCTCTTAAAGTCATATATTATAATTCTGAGAAGTTGGTAATCTCAGCTGTTCTTTATTTTTAAATACCAAGATTGTCACATTTTCTTATTTTAAAGTCATCTATCCCATATTTTCAGAGGTGTCTAGGCGATTATATTTAGAACACTAGTGGAGAAGATTTAATGAGTTGGTGTTTTTATTTAATATGCTTGTATTTATAGTACATATCTAAAATATAATTTGATTGGAAAATGTACAAGTTAAAATATGTAAAAATTGTAATTAGTAGCCATCATCTGCCAGCTACAGACACAAATATTATGAAAAATATATACATATATTTCTCTTTTAAGTTTAGCATTTTCTATGGTAAGAACTGAGGATTCAGGTATGGAGGCCTGCTTTCTGGTTTCTTCTGTATTCATTTTGTGACTTTCTGAAAATAGTTAACTCCTCTATATATTTGTATTCTTGCCTTTATCATAAGAAAATTCAGGTGGGTCAGTTGTGAACTCACTACTTTGCCTAAGCATTAATTCAGAAAAAATTATTCTTTGAAACAAACAAAACACAAACTTACTAATTAAGTATTTCATTAGAAAATGTATTATTTGCAACTGTGTGTAAGATTGTTTTATTATTTTTGTGTTAAACAAGAGTGTCTTTTTTGAATTCCTTTTCAGGAAATACAATAAAATGCAATCATGGTGGAATGTTAGGATAATTAAAATTTATTTTTTAAATTAGTGTATTTTGATTCCTTATCAATCTTCTCAGCCACTTACCTGAAAATATGGTATATCGCATAGAAACTTTTGATATTGTATTATATAAAACAAAATTTTCTCATTGTAGATGGTAAAAAAAATCCGCAATGCTTTAAATCTAAAATATATTATTTCCTAGCCCCTTGTGTTAGAACATATGATTTTCATTAGCCACTCTTCTCCTCTTGGCAATGACCATATACATATTTTTTATTTTATTTAGAAAACAGCTTGTCACACACACATTGTTACTTGCTGTTTTTCCCTTCCTGTACATAATTTCATACATTGCTTTCTCATAATTAAAAAAAAATCTTCCATAATAACCAGATACAAGAAGTAGAGCCACAAAACATTGATCAACAAGTGATTTCTGAAGGCTAAACAAACAAAACAGTGAGTAAAATTTCACCCTCTCCGAGCCTCGTTCCTGAGCCACATCAAAGAGTCAGAAAGGCCAAGTGTGTTCTGTAAATTCCAGAAGGCTCATTAACACACTCGATTGACTCTAGGAGCCCTTCCAGCTAGAAAATCTTATTCCATTATGGAATATCAAAAGCAGAGTTTCCATATTGTTGTTGCTTTAGTTTAAAATGTAGACCAATCATTTCTACATGAATACTGTGCAGAAATCCCATAGGAATATTCTTATCATGAAATTCAATCTCATTGGGTGCCATTTTGGTGGTTTTGAAAATTCCAGATGATTTTTTGGAAACTATGTTTTGGGAAATTCAATAAGAGTGTTACTGATTGTCCTAACTATTCCTAGAAATGGAATAAAGATCCATGTAATTGAACTAGCAGACCTGAGTTGATTTAAACATTTTCTAATAGTTATTATTAGTTCAAATAATCAGCTATTTCTCTTTATCGGAGAAAGGTGTTAATTTTAACATGGACTGAGTTCTAGAACCAAACTACAGATGTTAAAACCTGTACTTCTTAATATCTTTAAGTATTCAATTCTGTAGCTTGAAAAATGAAGTATTTGTGTAATAATATTATGTAAATACATTACTGGCCCTTCCTGGAAACTTGTGTTTCTGAATTCAATACACAAAGAAATATGTAAATAAATATAAACATACATATCGGCCATGAAGGACTTGGTGCCCATCCTATTATTCCATAGTTCCTAAAGGATTTAAAGGCATATTAATCCAGCTTTTTTTTTTTTCACACTGAAAAGAATAAAGAAGACTAAGTGCCAAAACTGCACATGAAACAGACTGGACTTATCGGCATGAAATCTGTGCAATTGTTCTGCCATTTGTTGGTACTCTTAAAATTCTTAATAATTGTGTATAAGGGATTTCACAATTTTCAATTTGCAATCTGTAAATTATGTAATGGCCTGGTCTTGTGACATCTTCAGAAAGAGACCTTACAGATAAGAGGGTATTGCTTGACAAAGAACAGGTGCTCAATAGCAAAAATTGTTTTTTGAATAAACAAAATTGGTGAATTAAAATATTTCATAATATATCAGTAGTTACTTAATTTTCCCAAAGCCACCAGGAATTTTCAGACCAACAAGATGGTACCAAAGAGTGAATAGCACATTATGAAAATATAAAAACTTATAAGAAATACGTTTAAGCAGAAGAGTTTCTTATTGAAACTTGAAAATGAAGGCAGGAAGAATGAAAGGTGGTAAGAAAAGGACAATCAGAACTTCTTTTCTTTACAAATTCACAAGTATAAAGCTAAATATGGAAGTCCACTGTTTAAAAGCAAGTTAAAAAACTAAATTGTTATTTATGAGTTATTATCTTTTAACTTTGCTATTGTTTATGGAATATTTCCTGTAATATACTCAGAAATATTTAAGGATTTGTTGACACTCCACTAGAAACCATATTCTTTTAAAAATTTAGACAGGCTCTTTTTAATTTCAGTGAATATTCTTTCTCTTGTGTTATGATGCATTATGAAGAGTAATACAGCTCAATGTTTGGAAATTTTCATCTTCCTAACCTGTCTAATATTTGGCAACATATTAGCAGAAAATAAACCTGAAACTCAGAGAGGTTGCCTTTCAATCAATAATAAGAAATGAAAAGAACCTTAAGTGTTTCAGTTCAATATCAGAAATCTAGATCTATTATGTTTCTATTGTTTCCAATACAATATCATAGACAGTTTAATGCAATCGTACTTCATGCCAAATAAGCAAAAAGGTGAATATCATCATCAAACTTTTTGTATAGCCATTGAGTTTATCAATGACCTGGATGTCAGAGACTTGTTTAGCTTGGGATGTGGCCTTTTTGATGCATATTCAGCCCTGGTGAGAGTTCTGTAATTGTGGTTTTGCTTCTACAGTCCTGGAAAGTGGTGTTGGTGTTGGGTGTAGTCAATTTCAGACCTATTACTTTTGTCTAGCAGAGAAGCATATTTCTATAAAGCAACAAGTGACAAGCAAGTGTATGCATATGTTAAACACTAAGGTTGGGTCTTCTCAGTAATTTGTCTAAGGCCAGGAATGATATATCTGATTACTATTGTAGATGCTAGTTAATAAATTGTATTCTCACGAGAGAGATATAACTTCTTGAAGAAATAAAAGATCTCCTCAATCTCAGAAATGTTAACCCAACAGAAAGTTCCCCATTCATTGTGCTCATACTGTCAGACACTGGACTTTCACAAATAAGTACTTTCAGAATAAGTTGAAATATTGGCATGCTGGCTGACAATGTTACTAATTTCATTTTAATGGAAAAAATTAACTAAGATTGGATATTGATTTGATTTTGAAACTATATTTCCTTGGAAGAGGTTCATCTAATTTATTACAAATTAGAAGCTATTTGACTGATGATTGTACCTATCAATTTCCTCTCTAATATTTTAAAAGAATTATTGAAAAAAGAATTCTAAGTTTCAGTCTGTTAAACACAGACCTTTTATGTGGGTTTTTACTTTTGTAAGAATGAAATAAAACTAGTCTGGAACTTATCTAAAATTAAAAAAATATTCTAATAAGAACTTTAATACTTTCTTTAAAATGCAAAAGTAATTTTCTTGTATTACTCCCTTATTTGTTTATATACGTCTTACATTATCATTTGTATTAATACTCACTATTGCTTATAATGTGGAAGATGCAAATTAACTCTTTTTTAATTCTTATTTGAATCTGTGTTTTTTGCTCTACAGATATATCAGTTATGTTATTTATTTCCCATAACTCTTAGGAGTCATTTTCTGTTACTAATTCTATGTCAGAAACAGAACAGAAAAAATTTTGACTAAGAATCAGAAGAGAGAGTGATTGTATTATATGAGATTCATACAACTCCTACTATGAATGGAACATTCAGTCATTCACCATGCAATGATATAATGATACTTCTTTCTTTTTAAAAAAAATCTTTGCTAAAGTGATATTGTATTATAGCATTACATTGGTTTCAGGTGTGCGTTATTATAAATCAGCATCAGTAAAAACTATGTGAAGTTCACCACTGAAAATCCAATTCTATCCTTCATCATACAACTGATCCTTTAAACCATTTTACCATCCTCCTTCCCCTTTTCCTTCTGGTAAACACTAACCTAGTCTTGTAGTCTAAAAGTTTATTCTGTTTTATTTCGTTCACTCATTTGTTTTTCAATGACATTTCTTTTATGAGAACATAGGGTAATAATAAAAACAGGACAATTACTCTTAAGCAAGTTAGGCCAAGATAATTCCTTCCTTTACTAAAATATGTCTCCAAGTATATATTACTGTATAACAAATAATAAGTAAACCCTTTTATGAAGATTCATTTTAAGCCATTGGCTTACTCTTTTATGTATGTTTTATTTGTTTAGGAAGAGATTGGTTCCTTTACAAAACTATTTTATTTTCAAAAGAAACATGTTATCATAGTTAAGTTCTAATGGGATTTGTCTTAGTGGAATATGTCATTCACTTTTACCAGGCACCAATAATTTGTGCACTATGGAAAAAAAAATCACAAAATATTGAACATGTTCTTTTGTTCTCAACTAGTAACTCTGGATTAAAAGTTCTCCCAAGTAGCTCAGAAAATCCCCTTTTTGGTTTCTAATCCTTAACTACTTTAATCACAACAAATTGAGGGCCTCGGACAATTTTTATCACTGACATTTTCCATATTTCCGAAGCTCAAGATGGCATATACAATAACTAAATATGGTTTTAACTTCATATGTCATATGAAAGTCAGCATATGTGGAACATACCAGTTTTATCTTTTGATTTTCCAAAAAAAAAATCACTATTATTATTTGGCAAATTAGAGTATGGAATTTCCCTTCTCTACCAAGTTCAGAGGAGACAAGATGGATGTTGAAGATCTGGGGTGGTGATGAGGGTTGAGAAACTGAAGGTCAAGTGGTGAAGGCTGTGGAGAGTATAGGGTTGTAATGACCAAGTGACATAATCCGCTTTACAGCATTCATCAACACAGTATTTGGCTGAGTGGTCAGTTATGGGAATATGAGCTTTTATTGGGGTCTTTGGAAGGCAATCAGTAGAGGATACCCTTCTCCCCACCAAGATACTGAAAAAAATTGAGAAATAAATAAGAAAACTATCAAATAGAAGCATAATCTCTCTTTCTCTCTCAGGGGTTAGAGGCTTGGGATCCTACCTAAAACCCACATGGATTAAATTTCTTTTCTCAATCAAAGAAGCAAATGATAGGCTGACAGAAACTGAGAAGGAGCAAAAATCATGATCCCCAGAAGGAGCTCACACCCTAGAGGAGGCATGTTAATCCCCATGCATATTACATTTATTCCCGAATTTACCAATCAGATCTCTTTCTCCCCACGGGTGGATGGAGTAAAAGGTGTAGAGACCAGACCTGTGCTTTTGAATAATCTTTCTTCATGAAAACTCTGAGTAGGGAGACATTCTTTTCTGTAAGACTTACTACTAAAGGGTGACAGTAATCAGATCATAGTAGACCTCCTATGTCAAAACAGAGTTTGGAATTTAGTAGAAAAGTTGATAAGTATTTCTTTAAGAATTTGAAGAATAGTGGTAGGAGAAACATACCTACCTGATTTTTAGGAAGACTATTCTCGAATGGCATATACCATAGAGAATGAGTGGGATTAGAGTTTGGGGAAGGAAAAGAAATGAAAAGCAGGACTGTTTAGGTGGTTTCCCCGTGAATCTTAGCTAGAATTGTGAGGGTCTCAGCCAAGAAAGTTTCTAATAGATTAAGAAGTGTGACTATTTACTTATCTACAATGTAACCAATAGAATGGAAGCAATCATCAAAATTAAATCACCCGATTTATTGTCGTTTTTTAACTCATGCTCTGAGTCTTGTGCTAAAAGTATAAATTAATGTTAGTCTGACTATTTGTATGGCAACTTTAGTTTACTGCATAAAAATAGCTAAGGGAAAAGAAAAGAAAAAAATATGATCCAGTGTACCTGTATAAATGAGTGACTAAAAAAGGGTCCAAATAAAATACAGTTGTGGAGCAAATATTTTTAATTTTTACTTTGGTAGGTGTAGGGAGTTGACACCTGAATTTTCTCTGTAGTCATTTTTTCCAATGTGATTCTTAGAGTAGATGTTCTTTGTATACAACCCTAAGTTTCATTGTTGTCTGTAACCTTGATAACCTGTTAATAGCTTTGATAGGCCCTTTATGCTGGACACATTAAACACAGGAAAATTGTTTATTTTCCCCAATGAAAATATATCAAATGTTGTTTTCCTTATACAGGAAGCTAGGGATTTACATAAAATTACACAAGCCCATTAGAATTTTTTGTTTAATATAAAATTGTTATTTTGTGCAAAACATTCTATTTATGAATTCAAGCAGCAGACAAAAGTATAAAAAAGGAAGTAAAATAAAAATCAACATATTCAAATTTCACAACCAGTAAACAAAATTCAATAACATTGTTTCAAACATCTCCCTATTCATATGTACAAATAGATATTTAAAAGTAATATTAGTAATTACTGGAAAAGGAACTCTTATCCACTGTTGGTGGGAATGTAATTTGGTATAGCCCCTGTGAAAAATAGTATGGCAATTTCTCAAGTAAATAAAAATTGAAATTCAGTAAGTCCTAGCAGTATGTCTATTTGGTATTTATCCAAATAATGTGAAAACTCCAATACAAAAAGATTTATCTACACCTGTGTACATACCAGCACTATTCACAATCATCATATCATGGAACTAACCAAGTGTTCTTCAGCATGTGAGTGGACAGAGAAATTGTGAAATGTAGACTCAATGGGATATTACACAGCTGTGAAGAAAGATGAAATGGTGGCATTTGGGACAAAATGGATGGATCTTGAGGTGATTATGTTAAGTGAAATCAGTCAAAAAGCAAAAGAATCAAAAAAAATTTACATGCAAACAATAGAAAGAAGAAAACTTGAACTTGGCAAAAAGAAGATAATGGTTACCAGAGGGAATAGAGGAAAGTGTGGGGGATAATGAGGGAGGGATGCAAATGGGATGGGGCATAGGTGGTTGGCTGGAGAGGAAAAGATGAAAAAGCAAAAAAAATTGAAGGGATAAGTTAAAACAATACCAACCAGCCAAACAAAAACAAAACACCCTTGTACCTTGTTTAATTCTTCCTAGAATGGATTGCTCAAAGTGGAATTTCTGGGCTGAAAGAAATAGACAATAAAATGTTGCTACACACACACACACACATAAAAAGAGCACTAGAAAGACAAATGAATTGCACTATTAAAATTTAATGACATTTATAGAAAGTATAATCCTCAAATAAAATGCAATTGCTGAAGCAGCTGAAACAAATGACCTCAGATAAATGTTATCTATTACAAGAGCTTGATTGGATCTTTAATGTGTCTATAAGACTAAAGACAAAAATCAAAGTGAGAATATTCACTTGTTTTTTGTATATTTATAGCTAAATACATGTTTCCACTTTAGATTGTATCATAAAAGGTGAAGAAATTGAAAAGATCACACTTTCTCCTACTTTCTTTCTTGGGCTAATGTGTACTTGTCTTTCCTTTTACTAAACTGTTTTTTTAATCCTTGTAATTGTATAACCTTTCCTAAATATACTTTTTTTTTTTAAAGGATTGATTTATTTCTGCATACAAGCTGGGATGTAGGCCAGAGGTGTGTGGGAGTGGTGAAAGGGTTCACCAGAGACAGTGTGGGGAGCAGAGCAGGCAGATCCACCGAAATACACTGCTGAGGGGAGCAACGGGCAAGGCAGGAGAGGTCTACTGTGCCATGTGGGAGTCTCCCCGCCAGGCAATGAACTCGCACTGCAGCCCCTGACAGCTCCACAGTGCTGCGCTTAACCCATTGTGCCACCAGGGAGGCCCTAATTTTTGAAGCTTTTACATATACATCCAAGAATACTTTTTCTTAAAAGATTTATTTATGTATGCATATAAGCTGAAGTGCGGGCCAGAGGATTCACCAGAGACAGAGTGGGGAGCAGAACGGGCAGATTTATTGAAATACACTGCTGAGGGGAGCAGTGGGAGAGGCAGGAGAGGTCTGCGGCACCATATGGGAATCTCCCTGGCCTGGAATTGAACTCATGCTGCAAGTGGCTGCGGATAGCTTCATAGTGCTGTGACTTAACCTGTTGCCCCACCAGGGAGGCCCATCCTAGAATACTTTCTATTTGTTGCTTATTTTTAATGAAAATTATCTGCTGAGAAACTGAGGGAAGTTGTAGAGGAAGATGATGCTGGAGTGTCAAACGCATTTAGACATGAGGCTTTTGTGTTATTCTTTGACCACCAAAGGGATTGGTTGTTGTCCCCAATGTGTGAGTGTGTACCATGGTTCTTTTTGTCTCCTTGGTTCCTATTCACTGTTTCTGCATCATATGCCATAAAATAGTTTATGAAAACATTTTTTTTAGAGCTGGTGAAGTTAATTAGAATTTAATTAAGTTGCTCTCAATACTGAGTTTCAAACATATGCATATAATCACACAATTATGTATAGTTTGCAAGAAGTTTGGAATGAAGAAATAGTGGTAGTTGGGGTGACATCAACATATTTTCTAATTGCTGTACTACTTATTTGTAAATAGACATTCATCAATTTGCAGCATAGAAGTTGTTCAACCCTCTTCCCCCCAGTTTAGGAAAAAAGAAAAATCTTTCATGCTGAATAAGGTGTTCTTGTGACTTGAATGCCAGTTCTTCTTTCCAGGTGTGATTTTTAGCCTTGTAGCTAAGGAAGTCCCACATCTCAGGCAAGCAGTGCCTCGCCGCTTTCCTGCTTATGATTCCCAGAGAGCCTGGCATTCCCTGAGCTGGCAAGGCAAACTAATAAGGGTCTGCTTTAGATTCAGTCTTGCACAGTTTATCAGGAACTTGATTGACATCTCGAAGGAGTTAAGAGGAAACAGGTGATCCCAAGAGGTAAAGACTGGGATTGCCTTTCACCGCTTTAGGGGGAAATTTCTCCTCCTGGATTATCAGGTTCCCCCAGAGTTAATTGACAATCCAAATTCCCTTTTAAAGAAAGGTGCTTGAAGAGATTGCATTGCTATTTAACTTTCTTTCTCTCATTTCCACAATTTCCAGTTGAAATTTGGGGAAATGTCATTAGGAATCAATATGTTATGAGATAAAAAGCCTAGAGTGAGTTCTCCAGAAAACAGCTGTTGGCAGTTTGACAAGGAAGATACATTTATTTTTCTTCCATGCTAATGAAAGCAATTCATGTTAATTGTTGAAAATTTTGTTGACATCAAATTGTATACATAGGAAAATAACATTCATTCACTATATTACTGTTAAGAAATAATTTAGCATTTTGTATGGTTCTGCTGAGCATAAGCAGAGTATACACGTTTATATGCGTAGGTCTCATACATTGAAGGTACACATGGAGTTTGGGTTCCGCTGACTTTTCCACCAAACACTAGATCATAAACATCTTCCCACATTATTGTTTTTAAGAAACACAATTTTAAATCATGAATAATATTCTGAATAAATGGTGTAGGGTAACGAGAAAATTACCAGGTTTTTTTCTGCCCTCCCCTGAATAGAGCGCTGCAGGCCTATGCACATGCTCGATGGCAGGCACCTGGAGTGAGGTATGGGCCTGCATGAGTGGGCGCACCTGAGCCAAGACTGAGGTATAAAGCAGCAGCAGCAGAGTACTGTGGTGTGGCGGTGTGTGGCAGAGTGCGGCAGAGTGCGATAGATTTCCGCAGATATGGCAAGACTAATGGAGCAAGTCTGCTTCAACTAATGATGAACCTGCTGGGTTTAGGGTGGTTGCACAACAAATGGAGATGTCATAATTTATTTGATTCTCCTATATTGTATATTTACATTGCTGCTAGATTTATTTTGCTTTATAAATAACACTGCAATAAAAATTAGGGGGCATAAATATTTGCCTGAATTTTGTTCTTTATGTAAGCAGATTTCTGATTTGCTAGCTTAAGAGTATGAATATTTTAAGCCTTTCTGGCAAAAATTTGTTATTCAGGTTTGATATGAATTTATTCCAATTTTCTAAATTATTGTCCTTACAGTTTATCATTTGTTATTAAGATTTGTGTGTCCTTAAATTGTCATTAAACTCCCATACATTAATGGTGCATTGGTAGATTTAGAGATACTGTATGTCTGTGTGTGTGTGTGTGTGTGTGTGTGTGCATGCATGTGTGTGCTTGTGCATGGATATATGTGTCTGCATGGTAATGACTCAACCAGTGTTTCTCAAACTGTGTTTTTATGAAGTGTTAGTTCTGTGGTGTTCAGCATGTGCTAAGGGGCATAAATGGGTCATATTCATATAAATGTAGGAAATTGGCTTAGATGCTGTTTATACATGCTCCACTTAACTACTCGTCCATGGCTAACACCAGCCCCAAATGTGAATCAGTGAATTGTATGAATCTGAGGAAATCAGGGCTTAGTAGTTGCAATAGCTGTACCTTGGGACTTGCTACATAAAGTATTGGGTTTTTCAAATAGGAAATCTTTTTTCAAAGTTAATGGGAGGTTGGATGGCAAACATATTTTGATATTCACTGACTCATCTTGCATGGACAGATATTAGTGAAGATATGTGTATTTGAAGATTCCTGTAACTCTTTCTGGTCACAGAGTGTAATATGGCCCACTGAGATGAATTGGATCAAATCTCAAGGGCCTGGGGTTCATACGGAGATACAGAGACTCTGATATATATATACATGTGTCTTCATATTCCTTTTCACAGATTAACTTGGAAAGGATGATAGTTCAGCCTAAAATAAAGCAGCTATTGATTGGTGACTTCACAATTATGTTTTCCCCTTTAGTAAAAGGAATTTACATTTTAAACAGATAGGAAAGAGGATCAAGACAAGAAGCTGTCTGTTGTTTAGAGATGTTTTGGTCAATTGGTAACTAACACTTTCTAACTTCTTTTTTTTTTTTTTTTTTCTAACTCCCCTTTGGTTTTCTGGAATGGTGCAGTTGTGCATATTTTGATGTAAGCATATTCCATTATAACAATGGAGTTATGGTTAGTTTAATGGTTAGAAGGGTAACTGTTGGCAGCTGTGTTTCTTCAGGGGTCTCTTTAAAAGCATCATTTTTGGTTCCTTAGAAAAATTTTACTTTGATGGTTGCTGCTAAGGAAGGAACAATGTCATTATTTATTGAGAAAACCTATTAAATATGTGTGATACATATTGTTTTATATTTTCTCAGAGGAAAGATGTCTCTTCCATAAATAATTTAATACCTATTATAAAAACAAAATAAAATGAATAAGTCCTTTGTTTTAACTAGCAAAACTCTTTTACTTATTTATAATTAATCTGTATTAACTATACATATACACACAATTTGTTTTGCATTTACAAACTGGCTTTTGGAAGTTCAAGAATTAGGAAATTACATGGAGGTTAATAGATATGCCATAAAAAGGAAAATTGTAATGGAGACAATAGATAATTCTGAGAGAAAAAATATAGGACAGGGAAATTATGCTCAATATTTGGAAAATTCTTTTCTCAAGGGCAAAAATTTACATTTACATTTTTTAGAAATAGAAATCATTGGTGCTTGGATCAATTTTATGTGATTGCAATGATCTTACCTGTTACTTTTTTGTGAAAAAAATTATTAAAAAAATATACCCTGGCTTATGAATAAAAGGAAATTATCCTTATGTAAGTAGGGAGCACCTTGTAGCATTAGGGGTGACTTCCTCACCAAGCTAATTTTCCTCACTCATGGGAGTTATGACGGCAGTCCTCAGAATATTTTGGCCCTACTTCTAGAAGTCTGGGAACCATAGGAGCGGCAACCTTGAAAAGATGTTCCCATAGTCTTTGGAGCCACACTGCTTAAAATCATGTCCAGTTAGTTAGTAACTCCAAGCCTTTGGGCAACTCAGTCTAGAGGAGTAGGTGAGATAACATTTGTAAATCATTTATAGCATTGTCTATAGTTGGTGTTATATAGACATTTAATAAATAAAATATAAGAAGATAAAATGGAAGACCCATAAGAATCTTTTCTGTATGAGAATACCTTGAGTGTGCTGACTTGGAGCTTCCACGTGTTCTCATGCAGACTTACTGTCTAGTTTTGTACATACATTTCCAAGTTTGAATTTGTGTTATGATTAGCTCTCTCACACCAGCTTGTAGCCCCTTGTATGGTCAGGCCTTGGACAAGTACATGGCCCCTTCCTGAACCCTCAACCTAGCAGTTTAGTTTAATGCACTAAGCCACATTCCTCAGGACCACGGAAATGTGTTGCTTAATGCTTATGCGATGTTTTACTTCTGAGAATGCTGATAACACCCGTGGGCCATTTAAAACTGGCAACACAGAGGAGAGCAACTGTTCCAGGAAGGTCATTAATAATCCTGTGACTATGCCTAGAACTGTCTGTTGCCTTCCTTGACCTGAGGGCCTGAGGATGAAGGAATCCCTCAGCATTCTTCTTTCCTCATTCATTCCTTCTTTAAATATGAACTGCTGTTTTCCCATGGATGTGTCACACATTAATAAAGGGCTTCCTTGTTGAAATGATCTTGTAGTTCAGTCTGACTTTCTGAGTGTGAGAGATACAACCTGTTTAGGTCTGTAGTTCTAGAATCAGTCTCTTCTTGAGGCCTCGTTATTACAACTAGGAAGAAATGACACAGAAATGATTCAATGTCGGCACTCAAGCTTTCCATTTTCACTGTTATGGAGAGTTAAGGTTTGACCTAGAGAATCAGTTATAAATATTTGAATATTAATGATTAAATTAATGTCTAGTGAATCTTTGTGGTGGGGGGAGAGGATATTTTATGCTATACTTTGCAATAAAGAATTTTTTTTCATTTTAGAAAGGCCTAAATAGCCCTATCAGAAATCAAGAATACTTTATCAGCCTTGAAAAACACTACACTGGAGAGATGAATGAGGGCAGAGAAGGAAAAAGAATTAACAACTCTGCACAAACAAGTCAAGGAGCAATTTAAAATTCAGTTCATTTTACTTTATTGTATTCCTGCTATTTATAATAACTATACATAGAGTGGGTAATATAAAAACAAATTGTTCTGATCCTGGAAAAAACAACTTCTATTATCGTCACATACAAAATCCAGTGTCTCCTAAAGCAGGCTACGTACCAAGGGCCATGAGAACATAGCTGACCAGGCTCTGTATATAAGCACTTCAGTTGGGCCTTGCAAGATAACATATGTTAAGCATGGGTGGAAAGAGGGAAGACTATATACAAAGGATAGAGATTAAAAGAGAACTAAACATTTTAAAAATGCACCTTGGTTCAGTTTTCAGGTAGGGCAGAGGCTTGGAGGGTAATGGAAGATGTGACTGGCAAGGGAGGATGGGCTCAGTGTAAGTGGATTTCATACCATGGAATTTGGAACTTACTCTGTAGGCAAAATTTGACAAGGACATACAGAAGTTTCTTATCACATGTTGATTATGTTGTAGAAATAAAGCCCTAGCTATAGAAAATTAATTGGTAGTTTCCCTAAAATGTCTTTCAGTCATTTAAGGTACGTATGCTTGTTTTAGCAAATTATTTTTCATATTTAAACTGGTAAAGAAAATAAAATAATAGAGCAATTTTTTGCAGACTGCATTTTAAAAAGATCACTTAGGATCATTGTATACATTTGCAAATATTGATTTTTTTCTAAGTTCAATACTAAGAAAAATGATGTTGGCAGTTTTCTAATTTAAAGAAGCTATCTTAATAAATTCAGATATATCCAAGGGACATTTTCTACTTTTTTAACCTTAAAGCATTTGCTTTTTTTTCTGTAAGAAGAAAGTACTGTACTACTTTTTCTACCTCTGCCAAACTCTTAGAACTCTAACAAAAGAAATATAAAATTTATCTTCTTTCTATTGATTTGTTGTACTAAAACTCCAACACTTCTGCTTGCATTTTTTGGTTCTAGCATCTAGGACCAATAAGAATCCTAAAAGCACTATTACTAAGGTGAAGTTACAAGTTTTGGCTCATTTCAGGAATAAACAAGTAGGGAGTTAGACTTCTGTTCTTGTTTATCCAAATTTTACTTATGACAGATAACTTATTCATTGTATTCTAGGTAAAGCATTTCAACCTCATCCACTTTCTGCACTTCAGTTATCCATGGCCCATGTAGGTCATAGGTTCATATTATATACAATAAGATATTGTGTGTGTGTGCGCGTGTGCGCACACACACACACACACACACACTATATGAGTTCTTTTTGTAATCCCTTGTATGCAAGATGTACAAATATATTCTAGTCTGTAGGTTGCCTTTTTGTTTTTGTGGATTTTTTTTTTTTGTGGTACAAAATCCATTACATTTGACACAGTATCATTTGTTTATTTTTGTTTTTGTTTCCCTTGCCTTTGGAGACGTGTGCCCAAATACATCTTTGCAGTGGATGTCCAGGAGTGTATCACCAGTGTTGTCTTTTATGTATTTTATGTGTCAAGTCTTATAACCAAATCTTCAACCCATTTCGAATTAATTTTTGTATGTGGAGTTAAATTAGGATCTAGTTTCACTTTTGCAGGTAGCTGTCCAAGATTTCCAACATCACCTGTTAAAAGAGACATTTCTCCATTATATATGGTCATGCCTCCCTTATCTAAGGTTAACTGCTCATACTTGTTGTGGATTTATTTCTGTGCTCTCTGTTCTAGTCCATTGACCTGTGTTTCTGTTTTCGTTCCAGCATTATACTGTTGTGATTACTATTGCTGTGTGGTAGAGTTTGAAGTTAGGCTGTGTGATACCTCCATTTTCCTTCTTTCCTCTACAATTTCTTTGTCTTTTCAGGGCTTTTTGTGGTTCCATATAAATTGTATAATTGTTCAATTTTCTTAAAAAAGCCAATAACCCAATCAAAAAATGGGCAGAAGAGCTCAAAAGGCACTTCTCCAAAGAAGAAAAGCAAATGGCCAACAGATACATGAAAAAATGCTCAACATCACTTATAATCAAGGAAATGCAAATCAAAACAACTATGAGATACCACCTCACACCTGTGAGGATGGCACACATTAAAAATGCAGGCAATAACA
>PVIJ01016099.1:0-33938 GCA_004024925.1 Scalopus aquaticus
GAAGGACTACTTAATACAGACTGTATTTATCATACTATCCCAGCTTTTGCCAGATGTGTTATTTGTGTATGATTTGGCAAGTTATTTTCCTGTATAAATGAATGGTGATTGCTTACTTATGCCATTTCAGCATAGGAAAGGTTTCATAGGAACACTCTACTTTCAGATAACAGGGAAAACCCTGTTAACTGTAATATTTATATTTTTTATACCTCTATGTAGCCGGTATATAGAAAATCATTTTTAAAATTTTTTCTCCACCATCATTCCTTATGGCCTCTTGTGTCTTTCTCTTCCCCTCCCTCTTAACCTCAGACCACTGAGGATGTTTGTTGATGTTTAATAGTTTTTAAAAGTGTTTGGCATTGTCAAATTGTCTGTTACATGAATGTTTAATATTTGCTTTTTATCACTTTGACTTGCTTGGCAGCACATCATTTTTTCAAATTCCCTCCATTTTATTGAAAATGGATATTTCTTCTTTTCTTGTGACTATGTGATAGTCCATAGTATATGTATATACCACATCTTTTTGATCCATTCATCCATTCAGGGAGATTTAGGCTGCTTCCATGTCCTAGCTCTTGTAAATAATGCTGCTATAAATATTGTGGAATATATGCTTTTTGTTGTTGTTGATTGTTTCATATTTTGTGCATATCTGCCCAAGTGTGGGATTGCCAGGTTGTATGGTATCCCCACTTTTAATGTTTTCCCCATCAACCAAGGTAAATTCAGATTGCTTCCCAAAATGGTTTCACTGTTCTTATCCCCATCTACAGTGTGATAGTGACCCACTTTGTCTGCATTCTCTCCAACACTTGTTGAGGCTCATTTTGATATGTGCCATTCTCACGGGTGTGAGGAGTTATCTCCCTGTAATTTCGGTCTTCATATCTCTTATTAGGAGTAATGATGAACACTTTTCATGTCTTTTGGCTTTCTGGATATCCTCTTCAGTGAATTAGCTGTTAATATCTGATGTCCATTTGTCAATTAGGTTACTTTTTAACTGTTGAATTTATGTTTTTTTAATATCTTGGATATCAATCCTTTATCAGTCATAAGTTGTGTAAATATTTTCTCCCATTCAGTAGGGTGTCTATTTAATTATCTTGTACTTTCTTCTGTAATTTTTAAGTAATCCTAATTTTTTTTAATTCCCTTGCCATAGAGATTGAGTCCCCCAAAATTATCTTTATTGTTGATATGATAGACTGTATCACCAAAGTTCTCCAAGTATTTTATCACTGCACTTCTTACCTAATCGTAATTTGGAATTTATCAAAGGATTACCTTCAGTAGACTCAGGAATTGGAAATTTCTATTGTAAAACTTTTTTGTGTGTGTAGAGGGTGGCAGGTGTTTCAGGTATCTTAGCCTGAACTTCAGTAGTGGAATCTTTCTAAGGAAGTACAGGTGCTTGGACCCAATTCAGGCTACAGCTGTTCTGCGCTATAAGCCTCATTTTCAAACTTGCTCTGTACCCCTACCTCTGTAGCTCTGCTGAAATGCACCCTCAGTCCTGGGTGCCTGCTCATGCATCCCTTCATCCAGTGCAGTGCCAGGTCTCAGGAGCCCTGATGTTAGCATGTGCCCAAGTCAACAGCTATGGGGGGGCTAAACTGCTCCTCCCTCTTGTGGAGTGCACTGCCCCATGATTACTTTAAACAAAGTTCCCTTATAATTTTTCCTACCCCTCTCCTTTGGGCTGATGCTAATTGTGTATACTGATAATCAGTTATGCCATCAGGATTTTTGGCTTTGTTTTGTATCAGTTTTGTTGTACATGTCTGGAGGAGGTGAGCCCAAGGCGAGCTCAGAGGTTTCACTCTGCCATCATCATGCTGACTCTCCAATTGTTTGTATTCATGTAGTTTTTAAGAATTTAGTAGATAGTGAACTGTCACAGCAATTGACTATCATCTTTTCTTTTTTAAAACTTTTTTTTTAAAGATTTTATTTATTTTTGTGTAGAACTGGAGTGTAGGCCAGAGGTGTGTGTGTGTGGGGAGGGGGCGGTGAGCGAATTCACCAGAGACAGAGCAGGGAGCAGAGCAGGCAGATATAGTGAAATACACTGCTGAGGGGAGCAATGGGTTAGACAGGAGAGGTCTGCTGTGCCATGTGGGTCAGCTCCCTGGCCAGGGATCAAAGTCAGGCCGTGGTGCTAATAGTGTGATAGCACTGAGACTTAACCCGTAGGCCACCAGGAACACCCTAGGAGCTCATAACCTTAAAGCACTGGAGAGCATCAACAAGACCAGCAAAGTTTGTGTGTGTGTGTGTGTGTGTGTGTGTGTGTGTGTGTGAGAGAGAGGGGGGGGGGAAGAGAGAGAGGGAGAGAGGGAGGGAGAGATAGATATTGGCTTAATTTTTATAATGTTTTCTAGTTTATAATATATGCTAACATATAGTTATTGTTATTTTCACATTATGATGTTGCCTTTTGACACTTCTCTTATTCTACTAGTTTTATCTTATTTTAAAATTTCTAAAGTCCATGGGTACTTTTAGAGGAGGAAGCTCATACTAGAGAAAATTTTGAAAGTTTACGGAAGACTATTTTCTTTATATCATTGACATATTTATTTTGATGTTTTCATTGACAGTGTAATGTTGGGAAGGAAATTTTTTTCCCCTTTTGCTAACTCTAGTAGGAAGGATATAAGCGAGACAATTTTTATAGGCTTTTGTAAAAAGCCTTTATAATGTTGAAGGTATTTCCATCTATTTCCAGCTTGCCAAAAAGTTTGTTTACTCAGGCATGGCTGTTAGATTTTATCAAATGCTTTTCAGCCTTTATTACATGATCATATTGAGTTTCTCTTAATCTGCTCTCATATCTAATTAATCGCTTTTCTGATTTTAAACCATTTTAGTATTCTGAGTTAAACTTGACTTGTTATGATATAATATTCTATTAATTCATAGCTGGATTTAATTTGCTCATATTTTATTTAGGAAAATTAATATAAAAATGAAATTGCTACTTTGATTTCTTCTTTGTAGTTTTTGGTATCAAAGTTAGATTGTCTTCAGAAGATTTTCATATTATCTGAAACAGAATTTTTCTTATAAACTCATCTGAGTGTGGTATGCTCTTCTGTATAGTTTGTGTTTGTTAGAGGATAGTTCTATGATTTTAGAAAGAAATTTGGAAGCTTTTGAGAGCCATGAACATTTTTCTTTTATTATTTAATTATTCAGTTTCTTTCTTCTTTAGTATCTTAAATAAGTTGTCATATTTTAGGAGCTATTATCTCTCTCTCTCCTGCCCTTTTCCACTCCTCTGTCTCTTTCTACTTGATCCATTAATAGTTGCACTGGATATTGTGAAAACACCTTTTATGCTTGTGGTTTTTCCAGTTTCTGCGTATATTTTCATCACAAACATATACACACATTTGTATATATTTAGCTTTGTATGTCTACATGTATAAAAGTGTATGACTATTGCATATTCTTATTAGACTGGATGATTTCAGTTTTTTTTTAAGATTTATTTACTTATGCATACAAGAACTGGGGTGTAGGTCAGAGGTGCGGGGAGGGGATGTGTGAAAGGATTCACCAGAGAGAGAGTGGGGAGTAGAACAGGCAGATGGACTGAAATACACTGCTGAGGGGAGCAGTGGGTGAACAGGAAAGGTCTGCTGCGCCATGTGGGTCAGCTCCCTGGCCAGGATCAAACTCCTGCTTCAGTGGCTCCTGCTTCAGTGGCTGCCGATAGCTTCATAGTGCTGAGACTTAACCCCTTGTACCACCAGGGAGGCTCCTGGGTGATTTTTTAATTGGAGATAACCACTTTATCTTATTTAATGCTTTGTGTCTTAATAGGTCCATTTTTTGATATTAATTTTGCTATGCTTTATCATTTCATAAAAAGTTTTTATAATCACTTACTATATATTTTTATATCATTTTAAAACCAATCCACTGACTTTTAATTCAAGTGGGCCTCTAGTAGTCCTTATGTAGCTGAATTCTTTTTCGAGAATTTGTTTTTTTTTTAAGATTTATTTTATTTATGCATAAAAGAGCTGGGGTGTAGACTAGAGGTGTGGGGGTGGTGAGTGGATTCACCAGAGACAGAATGGGGAGCAGAACAGGCAGATCAACTGAAATACACTGCTGAGGGGAGCAGCAGGTGAGACAGGAGAGGTCTGCTGCTCCATGTAGGAATCTCCCTGGCTGGGGATCAAACTCATGCTGCAGTGGCTGCGGATAGCGTCACCGTGCTGAGACTTGCACCAACAGGGAGGACCTTTTTTCAAGAATTTAAAATGGACATTTTTCCTGATTGCTAACATCACTTTGACTTTACTGTTTTTTCCTTTATTGTTTCTATTTTGCCCTTTGCTTGGTTGATTTTATATACTCATTTTGTCTCATTGTATTTTTCCTTAATAATTTGGAATCCATGTATCTACTTCTGTTCTTCTAGTGTTTACACTTGTATTTATAGCAATTTAAAAAAATCTGTCAACAGCTATAATAGCTATAGTATCTCCTATCATATCTGTATCTTTCTCTTGTATAGGAATAAAAATTTTCTTGTACTTTCCACTACTCTCTCTGGCAGACTCCAGTATGGGCAACAAACATCTGGGATTTTAGCTCCTGTTGATTATTTTACACATTTTTAAAACACCAAACATCAACAGTTGTTTAAACTTAATTACAACTTTTAGTGCTTTCTTTGATCACTAGTCTTCTTGTATCCTTTTTCTTGGTTTTGTGACTTATTTTATTGGATTATTCTCTCATAAGCTTTTTCAGAGTATTTTTGAGCAGCAAAATTTCCAAGTTTTTGCAATTCCAAAAATCTTGATTTTTATCCCCCTACTTGAATGATACCATAGAGTCTGGGTTTAAAAAGCGGCATTTCTTCATTTTCTTCTAGAATACAGTATTGATGTTGAGAAAGAAGATGTGTGTTTTGTCCCCATATTTTTGTAAGTAATCCATTATTTTCTCTTTGGAATTGTTAAGATTTTTCTTTAGGTATACTCTCTGACATTTCACCATGTTTACGGAGGGAACCTTTCAAAACACTTTCAGTACAAGGCAAATCCTTCCCATCTGAAGGATTACATTTTTATTCAGCTGTAAATACGATTCTTCAATTATTTTTTATTTTTTGGTTCACTCCTCTTCCCAAGAGCTCTTCTCCATGTCCCTTAAAAATCCCTTTACACTTCCTATTTCTTTTCATGATGTTTTTAGAAGAACCCTTAGCTTAATTTTCCAGCTTGCTGTTACTCATATATATATATATATATATATATATATATATATATATATAGTGTATGTATGTGTGTGTGTGTGTATATATATACACTATACATACACTATACACTATATATACACACACACACACACACACACACACTATACACACACATTATATTATTTTAGTATTATTTTATTTTGAAGATCACATTCTCCTTGTCCAAAGGTATAGTTGTTCCTATTTAAATATTTGCTATTTTGTAAAGTAACCCTAAGGACAGTGATATAATTGCAAGGTCTTCTTCTTTGCTTTACTAAGTATGTGTTTCTCTTTTTTGAGGTTTCTTATGCTCTTTTTTATGGGTGCTGTTTTCTTGACTGTGTTCACGTGATTGGGGGGGAAGACCATGTGGCGTTGTTGAATGTGAAGTGCCAGGTGGGGTTTGAATTGGGGTATGTATTTCCCGTCCCCTAATTTCTCAGTGCCTCTGGAGTTCAGTGCCCACACAAACTGCTCTTCATTGCAACAAATACCAGCAGGGAGCACTGTCGATGTGGGTGGGTGGAGATGTGGGGCAGAGGTGGAAGGACTGACAGCCTCCCTGACTCAACGCACATCTGTCCAATCACCCTAGAAACTGTGCTTCAGTTCCTTGGATTCCTCATTCTATGGCCTGCTCTTCAACAATCATGCATTTTGGGCTTTTGTTTTACTTGGTATTACTTTTTTCATAACTCTGATCCTGTCTGCTTTTGATTGTTTAAAGAATCGTCCACTTTTCTGCTCCACTGTTACAATTCTTGTTTTTCTGTCCTCTTATGAGCTTTCTCATTTTTTTCCCTCAGGTTTCTTGTCTTTTCATAAAATTTGTGGATGAGTTAAAGGTGTAAACCCCTGTGGCTTGGGTTTATCTTCTTGCTCAAGTCTCAGTGTCATCTGTTTGAGATGGTGTTCCCATAAGGAGCAAAGGCTTAGGTATTCTGACTCTTTGAAGGTACAGGTCTTTCACTGCTCCATTCATGGACATTCACTGAGAACCTACTACGTAGACACCTGCCTAAGTGTGGTGCTGTAAGAATGGGTAAGATGTAGGTCTGCTTGGTTTATACTTTGAAGCATACTTCATGATATATAAAAAGTGTCATGTAAAAAAGTGACAGAGCAATTGAAACTTCTATTAGGGAAGGTGAAGGAAACTATTTCATAGAGAGGATGACCTTCGACTTGCCTTTTCTGTGAAAAGCAGAAGTTTGCCATCAGAGCTGGGTGTGCAATGGCATTGCAGGCAGGACTGAATAGCTGAGCAATGCTGCAGAGGTATTGAAGTGTGTGGATTTAACAAATGTGAAGTGATCTCTTCTGGTCACCTCAGATATTTGAAAAAGGGGGAAGAGAAAAGCTACTTGGAGGTATGATAGGTCTCTGAAGGAAATGTGTACCAGGCACTACTGTCTCTTTGGAATTTCTCTTGGAGGTACCCACAATTTCCCAAGTATAGATGATACTGAATCATTTATGCCGTGAATCCCAATAACTCTTGATTCCCCAGAAAGGACCTTAATGGAGGGGTCCCAATGGTGTATGGGGGAAGTGGCTTTTGCTTTGCATTTCATCACAGCCCCTATAGACACTATTGAATGTGGCTTCTGTGGCTTCTGTCTGTGGCAGAGAGTCCAGGCTCCCTCAGCCTGCACGACATGCTAATGACAGTTTCAGGCTTGGCAGATATAATCCATGCTGTGATCTAGGCCCTATGTCATTCAGACACTGTCAGCTAACAGTAAATAAAGGTTGACTTACTGGTCAATAGGTCAATCTAATTTATAATATGTAAATTAGATAGGTGTGTTAAAAACTTCATCAGACTTAGATGAAAAGGAGTGAAGCTTTGAGCATGTATACACGACCCAAAATAGAAAAACACTCAACACACTGCTGGGTGTAATAACAGAAAGGGTTAGGACTATTTAGTCACACATGGTTTTCACATACAGTATTACACTCGCTCTTCAAAAACTGTATGAATTCAATTCTATTATTATCCTCACTTTACACCCGAAGACACTGACAATTTTAGTAACTCGTTCAAGGTCACAGTTAGTGAATGGTGGCACTGGGCCATAAGCCCCTATTTCTCTAATTGTACTCTTTCATTTTCACAAATATTCCTTGCAAGCAGAAGTATTCTGCCCTGGCACTCATGAATCCCATCGGTGTGGGATTCTTAATATGAGATGGTGGATTTTGAGTTCCTATTTGTGAAGTTCATAGACCAGAAACCTCTACATCCTGAGAAAACATCTTCAAGGGAAAGGTGAATAAAGGGAAACTGTTAACTGACTCAATATGGGAATTCTGATGTCAATCAGAATGATTGTCCAGACTTCTTTCAGAGTAGGGGAATTTTTTCAAATGAAAAGCCTTGGAGATAGGGACACAAAGGATAAAAGGCAGCTGTGTACCCCTCCTCCCCTCCTGCTTCACTATAGCCCACCTTCCTTTAATTCAGAAATAAACTAAATGGAGGGTCCAGAACTTAGCATCTTTTAGCATTTAATGTCATGAACTGCTCCTAGGTTTCCCTTACCTTTTTCTTTCGAAAGTGGACATGTAAGACATGGGGCATTTTGTTGTCATAGATGTTAGCATTATTTTAATTTTAAGAGATGAATAATTTATTGCTAGTTCTAAATTTCATCTACTATTCAATTCTCAATTAGGTATTTTGTGCTGACACTTTGTGTATGTTCATACATGATTGCACAAATGTGTGTGTGTGAGTGTGTGTGCGCATTTTGGAAAACATCATTTATAGCTCTTAATGAGAATTTTTTTACAAGAACTATACAGGCTTGGTACTTTGCTTTCAAATGTGAGCAGCTGAAATTAGCTTCCTCTTACACCTTCTGGGAACAAAACCGTGCAATGTGCATAATAGCTCTCCTCCCGGCCTCCCCCTTCCACCTAATGAGGTGGGGGCGAGAATGGAAGTGTTTAATCCTCTTCATGGGGGATGAATTGGAAATTGAGCTTTGCAAACGAAGTCAGAGATAATTTCCCCATCTTCATTATTTATGGAAATCAGTTACTTTATTTTAATTATCCGCTGTTTGTATTGTCCACATAAAATGCCTTTCCTTTTATTTAAACTGCAAATAATTGCCAGTAGAATTATTCATTGGAAATTGGAATCCACATTTTTGATCTCCAGAAAGCCTATTAATAATGAATGAGGATGTTATTTATTTGTTACAATTCCACAAATAGAAACTGAAGAAAGACCCTATATTCCTCACTTATTCCCCACGACTTTACTTATATAAATTCACAGCAGGAGAAATGCAAGATGTACAAAAGCAACAGAAAGATGAAAGTGATTTCCTTTTTAAAAATTTCCTTCCCTCCTTCCTTCTTTCAACCAATACTGATGAATTATGTTGTGGAAAGCACTGCTAGGTGAAGTGAGGGAGAAGAGTTAAGTGACTTCTAAGACATAAACATTCATAAAATTCTTCACATTCACAAGGGATACGCCCTGAGACCTTCAAGAATCCCCATATTCATAAATCTTACTATAGTGTATAATTTCCTACATAAAATGCAATAAAATATAACTGAAAAATTTAAGTGACCCCTTTGGACTCTTAATGATTCTATAAATAAAGGACTCAAGTAATTTAAAAAGCCATTAAAATAAATTTTGCCATTAACATAAACTCTATACTATGCTATCTCTCACTTGAGTAATTTTTGCACTATTCAGAGATAGTGCTAAAATAGTTTCATGAATTGCTTATTCCAATTTCTATACAGAATGTGTGGTTGAATCATTGATGTCTGAACAACTGAAGAATCTGTATCTTCACTTTTAAATTTGTTTAAAGTAATCTATTTCCTGACCAAAGTCATCACTTGATTGGATCTCCTCATTTTCTCATTAAGTTCATTACCAACAGTAGAAGTCAAATTTCTTTTTGGAAACTATTTTTCCATGGAGTGAACCAGCATTTTGCCACCTTATTAGCATGTATATGGAGATAAACACAGATTAACTTTGACAAGGAAGCCTTGTCAGCTGCTCTCACAAGCATCTGGATCTCTTTCAATACTAATCTTGGTGTATTGGGTTCAAGAAAAAATAAAGTATAATATCAATGATGAAAGTTTCGACCTTTGTAAATCGTCACAGCCATACTCTCACAGATGAGAAATGTCTGTCGCATATAAAACAGGCCAGAAAAGATAAATCTCTAAAGATAAATTATAGATAAATTCTGAGTTCAGAAGCTGCAGGAAGGCTTCCTGAAGGAGGCAACATTTTTTCTGGACTTTGAGTTTAGGTAAATTTAGAAATGTGTCAGGGACAAAGCTATTTTAAATAGAAAGAAGAGAATGCGCAGACATGTACCCTGCACACATAGGGAAAATGAATAGTACAGTTACAGGCCCTGATCCAAAAGAGTGGGTCCTTTGTCCTCTAGGGAAAGAGTTAATCAGAGACTGCTCGGTGTAGTTGAGCCAGGCAAGGCTTGAGGGAGCCTTTCTGGGAAAAGAGAATTAGTCTCCCCAAAGGGAGGTAGCAGGAGAAACTCGAGGCAGGGAGGAGGGCAGCTCATAGCTTGTTCTGGGTTGGGCTATGCTGACTCATGCATGGAAGGGTTACACTCCAGCTATGCACACGGGCTCTCAGCCTTCTCCCCTTAGGAAGTTGTGAGATAATCATTAGTGAAGACCTAATGATTTTTATCTGTCACTAAGCCTTGTGGTCAGTGTGGTGGGCCAAGTTGTTTGGAGAGGGCTTGCCAGTCCATGGTTTAATCTAGTTGTCAAAAAGGACTTGGGACAACTCATCCCCCTGGCTCACAGCTTCTTTTACTTTGACTATCTCAGTATTGTTACATGGCACAAAGGAAACTTGGACACCAGGGCTAACAAGAAGCAGGTTTATTGCACTGGTACTGACTCAGTGGATTCCCATGCAAAGGCTGAGCTCCATTTGTAGGAAGTCAGGGGCTTATTACACTTTAGTTTCTACAAGGTTCCAGGTGGTGCATTGGCAGCTGTACATGGTAAGGTATGAGGTGGCTACATACCAAGAAATGAGTTGTATGGTTGCATACCAAGGAGTGAGTAAAGGGTCAGTAGTCATGGGACCCCCCCCTTCCCCTCAGGTCAATTCTGCTTTGTGGTTAATATCTGACAAGATTCCTACCAGGAACTAAGTTGCATACCAGGAACTGAGCAAAAGGTCGTTACTAAGACCCCCAGGCTGCTTACCTGAGGTCACCATATTTCATTCTAATCTCACCTAATTACAAAGATGGGAAACTCTCCCTCTCTCTCTCTCTCTCTCTCTCTCTCTCACATTGTGTGTGTGTGTGTGCGTGTGTGTGTGTGTGTGTGTGTGTGTGTGTGTGTGTGTATGTATAAATTACCCTTAATGTGGAGAGTATAGGAAATGTTTCTGTTTTTGGTTCTTCTAGGGTGGTGAATAATCAAGCAAGCATTAGACAGATTGATAAAAGCAAGAAACAACCACAGAGAGAGTTAATACCTTATAAATATATCTCCTGTATACATAGGAGAGACCCAGCACTACTGGGTAACTCAGTTAACTTTAGATGCCATCTTAAATTGCTTAGTTAGACAAGGGGAAGAAAGGAGAAATTAGTTAGGGTATTTACTGGGGAAAACAGAATTATTTCTCCTCCAAGGAGAAGAAAAACATGGATTAGTCTTCCTGGAAAAAACAGTTACAGAGAGGATTTTAGGCATGAACATCAAAAAGCAAATTACACCAGCCTTCGAGACCTTCCTGTGAAATAATCTCTTGCCAGAAGTGTATTTTGGGGTGACAGAGTTTTGTCCTCTCACACAATTAAGACCATTTTTGTCTAAAACAATTATTTTTACTTTAACTCATTAATTTAATCTGAATTTTAAGTTTCAAATTACCACATATCTCAGAAATTAGTAATTGTCAGTTATTTCTATTTCATTTGTTTAAAACTTGATTTTAAGCAAATCTATCTTTGTTTATATAAATCAGGTCAGTCACTTTTCCTTGCAGGATATCAAGTGCTAATTTTTTAAATTTAAACACACTTAAACATAGAATACAAATATTAATATCCAACATGATAACATTAAAGGCATGCATGCTTCAAATTAAACCATTAAATGTTGAAGTAGTTCTTTCTTATCAAAATTTCTGTCATTACCTCAAAATTTTGGGTTAGTTTTTGTTATATTAGAATTTATATCCCCAAAGTCCTTGTTTCTTCTGAACTGCACTGAAACTGTAAAAAACATCTTATTCACAGAGGACACAAGAAGGAGAAGGTTAAGATCTCTTATTTTGCATTTCACCAACCCTAATCAGAAATCTGAGGTTTGGAATTTAGCGTGCAAAAAGCTACATTTCCTCTCCATAATTCTCTTTTGCCAAATTAATTTTAATAAGAAACTTAGATTTAAAAAAAAAAAACCTCTCAATTTTCCACAGGCTCAATAAGCAATTTAAAAGTTCCCCCAACTAACCAATAAGCATCCTTTCGAGCTTAATAGAAAGTCAAAGTAATTTAACAGTTTCTACAAACTTCATGTCTAGAGGTGACTCTTTTCTAAGACTAGGCAGACATGGGAATTTCCTGAGCATGGAACCCAGCAGCACAGCACCTCAAAGGTGGAAAAAGCCAAATTTTGAGTTAGAAAATATAAAGCAAAACTCTTAAAAGGCAAATTGGAAAGACAGAAAATTACCTTCTTAGAGTAAGCAGACAACATTAAAGACCAAAATTAATGAAAGCAAAATATTACAATACCAATTAAATATCGTACCTAAAAATATTTTCCCTGCCCATGTTAAATATAAGGAATAAGCCTTTTCACCACTTGAGAAATCTTCATGAAAATCTGCAGAGGGGCAGTTCAGGAGGCTGCAGCAGCTAAGGCCTTAGCTCGGCATATGGGCGAGTACAGAAATACTAGCGCCTCGACCGCGGCCACTTGGAGAGCGCAGCAGCGCCCCTTGCAGGCGCACAAGCGGCTGCAGACGCCACTTCCGGCTCCGAGCTAAGATGGAGGCTGGGAAGGGTGCAAGCCACTTTTTGCAGACAGTGGTGTGAGTTCCAAGGAGAAGTGTGAAAGCGTAAACTTGCGTCCTTACCCACAAACTGGAAGACAGGAGTGAAGAATAAGAAGGGGTGTCTGAGCACGCTCACAAATCCAACCGAGCTCCATCCAGAAGAGGCCTACCAGGTTAAAGGAAGAAAGCGACTCCTAAGAGCGGAGGAACTCACTTGGCATCAACCTCTCTTCTGTGGTTAATGGGTGATGCAAAATTTTCCAAAACCCGATTCAGGATACAATTCCTTACACAGATCACATAGCACAAAGATGGGATCCTCTGAGCTCTGCGCAGAGCGGAAAGGAAGGTACAGAGAACAAAGTAAGTAGAAACCCAGCCAGGGTGCCTGCTGTCGCCGGTTCTACTCAGCCTCTCTGGGTCTCTAACCCAGAAAGTTGGGATTTCAACCTGGCATCACTGCAGCTGTCTATGGTCCCTATGCCTAAAGATGGGCGAGATGGGGTCACCCATGAACTACCTCGGAGTGAATCTGCCTCGGGGTACTGACCTTTTAACCTTCCTTATTCCTGGTGTCTATTTTGACTGTGTATCCAGCAATACCTAGGGTGTCTATTGTCAAAGTACCCGAACTGAAATTGGAAAGATTTCAGAGTGAGGTCTCAGAAGTGGACAGATGAAAGTGAAGAAGAGGAAGAAAGGAAAATGTCTGGAGAAGCGTCCAGTGCCCCAAGGCTGGAAGGCAGCAGACTTAGCAGTGTGCAAAGCCCGGAGCAAAGCCAGCCAGCTGCAGTAGCTCCTGCGCTTTCTGAGCTGGGTAAGTCTCTTGCCTTCCCCCAAACTTAGGCAGTGTAGCAGAGGATAAGGGATTATGAATCAGGACTGACCCCAATGTCACCATAAAATATATTCAGGCCCCAGTCCCAAAGTGTGGGTCCTCTATCCGCTCGGGAAAGAATGCACCAGAGTGCTGCCTGTCCTTGAATCAAGCCAGGCTTTATTAGAGAAGCTCAGGCACAAGAGAGGCAGTTTGGGAAAGGAGAATTAGCTCCCAGAAAGGAGAAAGGAGAAGCTGTTTTAAGGGTAAATCCACTAGGCCAGGAGAAGGGCAGCGTGCGGCTTTTTCTGAGTCAGGCTTTGTTAAGACATGCGCAGACTGTTCCAGCCTATCTAGGCATGCGTGACCTTCTCCTCCAGCTATTGTGAGATAATCATTACTCCAATCATTACTCTGAAGCTAAGACTTGCACTTCGCTGCACTTCATGGTCATTGCGGTTGGTTAGTTGTCTGAACAGGGCTCACCAGTCCATGGTTTAGTCCGCTTGCCAAACCAGACTGGGGCGGCTCATCCTACTGGCTCGCAATTTCTGTGACCTTGACTGTCTCAGTAAAGTCTCACCTAATTACAAACTTTCCTGTGTATATATGTTTAGTATCCTTAATGTGGGGACTATAGCAAATGTTTCCTTTTTTGGTATACACAGAAACTCTCCTTGTATAGACTATTTTAAAATACTGGAAAATACATTAACATTTTTATTTTCAAAAGCTTTTGAAGGTTTTTCGTATGTAAAAAAAGCCCATTGTCTTTCTTCTTTCCTGTGACCTTCGTTGTTTCCTCTTGGTATTTTAGTGTTTTCCTCTAAAGGCATTGACCTACATGTCTGTATGATATATAGTAAAAGCAACTGTTTTTTATGATATCTTTGTGTCTTATAGCCTTCCAATAGTTTGCCTTATTTAATTTATACTTTTACAGCCAAGCAAATCGTGTGTGTTTGTATATATATGTATGTGCCTTTCTTTTTTGCTGTGCTTAGTTTATCCATTCTTACTCCAAGTTTCCATAGCTGTTCTCCTGTATTACCTTGTAAATACTGTAATGTATTAGCATTTTACATTTAATTCTTTAAAACCATCTAAACTATTATTTGCAGCATGTGCTAATGTAAAGTTCTATTTTAATTCTGTTTTCCAAATATTTAACCTAGCTGGTGGTTTCAGCTTCTTTTCCCTATTTCTCTATAAACCAAAACTCTTATAAAGAGTAGTACCTTCTGAAAGGTTTCATTTTCTCTTTTATTCTTAAGCCCATTGTAGTCAATCATTAGATTCTACTCTCAACCCAGAGATCTCTAATCAGAGGCACTAATGAATCCACATTATTAAATGCAGCTTTCAGTTGGCTTTTTTTAATATAATTTGTTCTATTGGCAACATTTCGGGTGGGTCATTGCCTTTCTTCCAGCAATACATTCTTATCACAACCTCCTACCTCTGGCAATTCCTTCACTGTCTCTTTTGCTTGTTTTCCTTCATGACCCTGATATTTAATCTTGACAGGTACTAGTTTCTAAGTTTGTAGAGGTCTCTGCCTTATGCCCACTCCCACCATGATTTCATCCAGGCACATGGCTTTAAATAAAATTAGTATGTTCTGATCCCCGATTTATATCTGTAGCCTGAATCTCTCCCTTGATCTCTAGATCATATACAGTTTTTTCAACACCTCTACCTGGTTATAAATCCAAAACCACTCTCTATGAAGTCATCTCAACCTAGCTCATATAAACTGCATCCTTTGAGATGCTTTAAAGCCACTCTTGACCTTTTTCATTTTTCTCATACCCCACTTTCACTCCTTCAGTAAATCCTATTGATTCTACCTTCTCCAAAATCATTCTTACCATCTTCTCTGCTATTTTATTCATCTTGGCTGGATTATTGTAGTAACCTTCAACCGAGCTTCTCTTTCTACCCTTGGTTATTTATAGCCTGTTTTTAGCAAAGTAACCAGAGTGATAATTTAAAAATAAAAATCAAGATATGTTATATCTTTGCCCTCTGTCTTCCAATGGCTGGCAGATCTCATCTGGAGGAGAGCCTTTATGATACCCAGTAGCTCTGTGTCCTGTTTCTTCTACTCTTCTGCCTATCTTGCTCCAGCAAGAAGGATGATTGGTCTCCTGGCTCTTCCTTGGTTTCCTTGGAAACATGAGACATATTCCCACCTCATAGACTTTGCAGCTGCTGTTCCCTACTGGAAGGCTCCTCCCCACTCCCTGCCAAGATAGGTGAGTGGATCTCTCTTCACTCCATCTTTAACTCTGCTCGGTTTACCTTGTGGTGAGCACTCCTAACCATTCTGGTTAAAGTTTCAGAGTTTCAGACTTACCCCACATTGCCACCCCCTTCAATTTTCACTGTATTACCCATATCTCCTACATTGTTTTATAAAGGTATATCTATATGTATACATGCACATATAGACATGTGCACACATAAATATATAATTCTAAGCAAATTTCATCTCTTATTGATCTGTCAATCATTGAATCAATTGCATTTGATTTAATCATTATGACTAAATACTTCATGTCTGAAAAGATGTTTTCTGTATTGTTCTTTTACAAAATCCTCCATCTTTCCTACATTTTATAGCAGCTTAATTTTCAAAATACTTTGTCATGCTCAAAAGAAGAAAAGTCAAGTTGAATTTTTATTAGTGTTTCGTAATATAAGGATATTCATTTGGAAAGAAGTAGTATCTTTATATTATTTCTTCCTTTCCAGAAATGTGGTATGTTCCTTCATCTGTTTCTTTTTGTCATTAAAGTTTTGTAGTTCTATCATTTTTAGAGTTCTTACACATTTCTTACTCCTATTTCTTTTTCCTATGTTTTAGTCTTTGTTCCCCCCCCCAGTTTCTATTGTTGCTATTTTTTCCATTATATTTTCAAAAGATTATTTACAGATAGATGGTTTTTCAAATTTGTATCCAACATTATTCAACTACTTTTTAGATACAGATTTTCAGTTTGTCTTCTTCAGTTTTCTAAGTAAACTAAATGGTAATTCTGTCTTCTCCTTTCCTCATTATTTTGTCTCATGTCTTGGCTAGAAGTGGTGTTGAATAATTGTGGCAATAACTGGCCTCTTTGTTATCTTCTCCCTGTCTACTCTTAAGACTGGTGATGGCTATTAGTTTAAGATTGATGTCTTTTATCATGTTAGAAAAGTATCTTTACATTCTTGTTTTACTAGGAAGGAGTGAGAAGTTTGTCTTAGGCTTGATCAATTGAGCTCATATTATCTATTGATTTGATTAACAGATTAGTCAATTTTAAACCTCATAAATGGTTGTGGTGAATGACTTTAAAACATCATTGAATTAATGCATTAATGTTTAAGTGAGAATTTTACATCTCTGTGTCTGGTCTATAGTTTTAACTATATATTGTTATCTTTTATCATTTGTTGTAATTGGTGTTTTGCTATTTTTATGAAATTCATTGGAAGCAATTTACCTTGTTCCATAGTTTGGATAGAAATCTTGCTCACGCATGCTCTCTCTTTCTGTACATACATACATACATTTATAGATTTTCTTTAAGGAGAATATCAGCTTCTAAGAAATTTGACAGTTTACTGTTAAAAACTACTTGGTCTCAAAACCCCAAAACCCCTCTTTGATAAACTTGCTAATTTTTTTCCATGGTTATTGGTGAATTTAAATATTCTACCACTTTAAAAGGGAATCTTGATAACGTTTTGCTTTCCAGTAAATGGCTGTTTCAACTGAATTTTCAAATTACAGCTGTGGAATTGCACATAACATTTCCTTACAGTAAATTTTTTTTTCCCTAAATCTATTGCCCATTATCATTTCTATTTCTAATTATTTTCTCTATTTTCCTTATTCATTTTGAAGAGGTTTGCTTGATTAATGTTAAAATTTTCTTTCCATAATAACACATTTAAGACCTGTACCCCACCATTTTGATAAGTTTTGTCTTCAGTTCTTTTTGTCCCGCCAAAACAGGCTTCCATTTTAGTTTGCCTTTGATTGTAATTCACTTGAATGTTTTTTAACTTCCCAATGATTTAGTTTCCATTCATTGTTTAAATTATTGCTCTTATTTTCTCTTCTTAATGCTATTTGGCCAAAGAATATTAATCAGGTAATCTCTGCTACTGAGAATTTGTTGATATTTTTGTGTGAACCAGTAGGTTGAGTTTTGTAGTAGTTCATGGTCACTTGAAAATGAAGTGCCTTTCTCATTGTGAAGAAAACTTTATTCAAGTGTTTAAATAATATGATCGTATTCTCTGTATTTGGGGAGAGTCTATTCTATAACTTAAGGTGTTATAGTATTTACAATAGCACTTCTGATTTTGCCTCATACTGCTAGCAGTTTGTTCACTTTGTATATTGATTCTTGTATTTTTTGCATAAATATTCATGAAAATTAACCATTCATTTAGAAATGTATTTATTTCACACTTTGAATTCTACTTGGACTAATGTTACTATTTCTAACTTTGCTTTCCGCTTATGTTTTTTCTTTTTTGGGAAATGTGAAAATTAGCCTCCAGCATTTACTGTTTAGGGGACTTCCCCTCTTCTACAAGGTCTGCAGGGACAGAGCAGATCACTCCATCTACATTAAGAGAGAGTGTGGTCTGGGCAGTCCCGCTGCCTTCACTGTGTGCTTCTCTAATGACAGTATGTCCAACATACTTGTGGTAGGACACTTTACAGCTCGGCATGGTTTTCAGGTTGGTGTGGGTCATGAGTTCCTGGACCAGCGGGGAGAGGGTGTGGCTTCTTCTTTCCTCTCCCTCCATCAGCTTGCTCCTGCACTATTTAGTCTGCGTGCTTCTTCAACCTTACAATGTGTGGGGATTTCTCCCAATTTTAGCTATAGACAGAATGTCTGTCTGTCAGCTTTTAGGGACTTGTTATGTTTTCATTTCCTTCTAGTATCTGAATAGACATTTTTTTGTGGACAGTTGTTAGAGACGACAGCAGGACCTGGTGACCTAGTTTAAAAAAATGCTACTGGATGTTTCAACAAGGAGTGGTATGTCAAAGGCTGTGTTTTAAGAACTTTCATGTGGTTAGACTGTAACAGAGAGCTCATCTGAGACTGTTGCAGTGGTCCAAGAAAAATTCTAATTTTCTGGTGGTGGGACTGGAGCCAGAAGTGAGAGGACAGAGATATATTAAGGAAGGCAGAATTTATAATGTGGAAAATAAATTTGTACATATGTGTAAGAATGTGAACTCAGTGTTAAGAAGAACAAAAATGTAAGAGTTCAAATCAATGTTGAGCTTCTTAATGAAAATTAATGCAAATATTTGGCATGTTGCCAGAGAACAGTTTTTGAAAGGAAAACAATTATAGTTATGTGGGGAAAAGTTTTTATTTTATTTTATGAAGAAGTGCATGGGGAAGGAAAGAAGTAAGCTACAATGTTGTAGAAAAATAGATGAATTTAAAATAGAGATGTTTAAAATGGTTAAATCAAAGGGTAAGTGTTTTAGTGTTTATTTTAATATTTACTCCACTTCTCTTTATATAGAGAACATTTCATAATAAAAAGCATAAAGATAAAAGCAAGAGGAAAACTGACTTAGTTTGGGACATGGGTCTTGAGGTGCTGGCAGAACCAATCTCCAGGTAATTGTAAGTAGGTGGCCTCTGGAAATGAAGAAATAGTCAGCGGGTCACCCAGCAAGGAGGTTTCCTAACTATAGATGTAGTTACTATATGACAAGGTGGAGTTCACAAAATTGTTTCATAAGTATGTAATTCTTGGCAGTGTGAGCAACTACTGCCTCATTCACATGGCTGTTAAGATAGCGTCAGATGATGAAGATAAATCCTTGGTACACCTTTCTGCATGAAAGAGATGCCCAACAAGTGATACCAACTTTTCTACTCTAGCAGGGGATTGGACTGCTAATTCCCCAACTCCCTAAAGTAATTTTCAGGTCAAGCAAAATCCAACTTAATTGCTTGCTGTAGAAGGAAGACTGTTATATTTTCAGTAGCATCTCCGAAAAGGAAGGAAAAAAGGGATATTTATGTGCTTTGTACAGGGCATGTCTGCTTCAAGGCAGGTGTTTCTGTGAGGGAATGGGTACTGGGCCAAGATTACAATGGAGTTTTTATTAGGACTCTATTATAGCAGGATTGGTGGACTCAGAGGTAAGGATTCAGAAGCAAGTTTCAAAGAGTAAACAATTTGATGATCCCACTGCTCAATCTATAAGCAGGTAGAGTATTTTTTATTTTATTGAGATCAATGAATTTTCAAGATGTTCCTTAAATAGTTAAGTTATTTTAATATCATCTTATGGGTCAGGAGCTTTCTAGAATAGTAAAGACTTTTTAATGTAGGAGTCTCAAATATAAAGTCGTGTTTGTGCACAGTAAGTTGTGTGGCTGTAGAATGCTTCAGTTCACAGGGGATAGTATGGTGTGGATTGTTTCGATTAGATTTTTGTATTAGTGTAATAGTACCTTCACAGGAGACATATGTGCTTTTTGGTAAAGGTTAATGAAGCTTATGCCCATTTAGCAATATGTATCAAAGGCCTTATGATGATCTTTGGTAGTTTAACTCTTAGGAAGCAGTCATTTGGAATCAGCAAAGACATGGACAAAAGGTGTGAACAAAGATGTTTATCATTGCATTTTTAGCATAGGAAATAGAAAGAAAGTGGTCTTAAATGGGCAAACAGGAAATAGGTTATAACTTAGCCATAGGAGGGGCACTATATGGCTAGGAAAAAATCATGATTTTTGGTAATAGTAAATGATGTGATAACATTCTCTCCAAATTAAATAAAACCATGATATAACATATATGACTGCATGAAAATATGCCAGCATCTCTGAGTAACTATCTCATGGTTTATCAGGTAACAGGATAGTTTCATTATCTTTGTAATAGTAAATATTTATATCTACTATAAATATTTTAAGTAAACATTTTTCTTGTTAGAAAATTAACACTTTAAATAACAACAACAACAACAACAACAACAACAGTAATAAAATGATTAAAGGAATAATCTTGGTGCTTCCTAAAAGAAAAGACACATGTCTATCTAATTCATACAACAAATTATATGGAGGCAGGAAAATCAAGGTGAAGAGCTCTCAGGGAAAGGAGGCTTGATTGGGGTTCAGACTGGTTTTGAACACTGTGATCTGTGTTAATATGGATTAATATATCATAATAGAGGAAATGACTGTGGCCAATATTGTATATCCTTAATGCCCTTCAGACCAATAACTTGAAAATTCTACAAAGCACTCAGCAAATGTGCTTATTCCTTGTTGATTCATCATCCTTTGTCATCCTTATCAGATTTTTTTTTTCAAGGATTTGAAATTCCTGGAGGGCTTTTCATTTGTAACTTTTTTCTCAACATTGGGGACTTCTATGATCCCTTTTTGCCATAAGGGTGATATGGTCAGGAGAATTTAATGATTTGTCTACAGACACATCGTAAGTTAATTTCTCTGGTCACCTGGCCATGTGGGGAAAGAATCTTGGAATTGTCGTCTGTTATCATTTATATGCAGTCACAGACCAAATAGCCAACAGATGCTGAGTGCTTCAAGTCCATCAGAACTGCAATTTTCCTACCTCAAATTCCAATTGCTAAAATGAAAGAGAGAAATAATAAGGTATAAAAAGCTCTGGAATGAGGCTATTAAAATGATCAAGGGGAATGATAATATTTTTCAGAATCGAAAGAAAAATACTGAGAGAAGGTAAACATTTACAAGATTATGAAAGCCAAATATAAATCCATTTCTCAATTTTGGAGTAAACATCTGAGGATATCACTTGAAATTTGACAGAAGTAAAAGGATAGACTGTCTTTGGGTGGGGTAATGAAGAAGAAAATGAAAAGGAAGAAGAAAATAGAAAAGAAAAATAAATATTTCTTGTGTATATAATCTCAAGATGATGCAAGAAAGGCAGAGCATTTTTTTCTAATCCTAACTTGGCCACCAGCTATTCATATGATTTACACTTTTTAGGACTCAGATTTTTTATGTGTAAAATCAGTGAATGAATTAATTGGGCTTAAGAATACTTTCTGTTTGAGCTGAGTAACTGACAGAATTCCTAGTCTTCACTTTCTTTTCCCAAAGAGTCTAGTGACTAGATTAGAATTGTTACTCCCCAGAAGAAGGTGACTATGCAAGATAGTTGAAAAGCATGGCTATTTCAAAAGAAATATAAAATATCAAGTTATAGATTCCATCAGAGTCAAATATTCTAAGACAGATGAACTAGAAAATTAAAATTAATTTGATTAAAAAATGAAAAAAGATCTGAGATTAGCAATTTGAATTTAAAATAAGAAAATGTGAAAATAACCATGAAGAACATTAAGCATGAAAAATACAACAATCAGATGTTTAAAAAGGTAGATGAGTAAGTGGAATGAATAATTGAGGAACCAGCTTAGTCTCAGGAAATCCACATTAAGCAAATCTTCAGTATAAGAAAAAGGAAAAACAAATAATTGAATATGTAAAAGAAAAGTTAAGAAATATGAAGGGGATCTTCCTGGTGGCCTAGGGGTTAGTCTCAGTGCTATAACTGCTACAGCCTGGCCTGAGTTTGATCCCTGGCCAGGGAGCTAACCCACATGGTGTAGCAGACCTCTCTTGTATTGCCTACTGCTCCCCTCAGCAATGTATTTCAGTAAATCTGCGTGTTCTGCTCCACACTGTGTCTCGTGAATCCTCTCACCGCCCCCACCCTGCTCCTATGGCCTATACGCCAGTTCTTCTGTGCAAAAAAAATAAACTTAAAAAAAAAAGAAATATGAAGGAAAGAATATAGCCATGGCAATATCTGTAAAATGGAGATATCAGAAAGAATTATTTTAATGGAGTATAAAAATATTTGAAACAACAAATTTCTTGAAATTAAAAAGACATTATTGATGGAAAGGGCCCAAGAAATGTCAATGGGGAGAGAGAAGGAAAGGCCCACTACAAGAAATATGATAAAAATTTAAGGAGATTAAAAGTCAGAGATAAATAATAGTAATAAAATTAACAACAAAGTCTTCAGCAACAGTATCGAATGCAAGAAGACATGCGTTTAAAACCTGGAAGCTTACATACAGTGAAATTTTTACTCAACTATGAGAGTATGATAAAAATATTCTTACAACTGTAAGTCTTAGAAATTTTGCCAAAATATCATAACAAATTAAATTAGATTGATGAAACTATTCAACTAAATGGCAAAACAAGTCTATGTCCAAAGAGCTATATGAAATAAAGGTGATTGACTAATTTGGTAAGGTTTTATTATTATATTTTAAAAAGATAAAGGTAAAAGAAAAATTTTAGATTTGTACTGTCTAGTATCCTAGCTACTAGCTATTTAAAATGTAGCCATTCATTTAGAATTAAAATTCCTGCCAGTATAGAATACACACATGCTTTCAAAAAAGAACTATGAAAAAAGGAATGCAGAAGTTCTTCTTTATATTTGTATATAATTGCATGTTGAAATAACACTTTGAATTTGCTGAGTTAATAAAAATATTTAAGTAAAATTAATCCATCTGCTTCCTTTTGCTTTACTTAAGTTCACTTGAAAATTTCAAACTTAATCTATGGCTTAAATTGTTTTAATTGGATTGCACTGATATAAATAATGTCAGTATTATGGGCTAGAGAAAGAGAAACTGAAGTTACAGTCTTGTCAGACCTAGTCTTACAACGCTCAAAATAGAACAAAATAAGGATAGAAGAAGAAAAAGTTTAAAAAGTTAAGATGATAGAAACAAAATTGAGAATTATAATAAATATAAGTGGATTATTTTCATATTTGAAGACAAAACATGATAAATTAAAAATATACAGATGTAGAATTTTTACAAGATACACTCAAAAACATGAAAAGTTTAAAGGTTAAAAAAAAATGAAAAACAGACATATTAGGCAAATGCCAATCAAATAAAGTTTTCATGCCTGTACTAGTATCAGATGAAACTGGCTTTAAGACCAAAAGAACAAATACTAGAAAAGCAAGAGGACATTATGGGACTATTATACATAGTTCAGTTTACTTGACAATATTGCATGCATAGTTTTAAACACGTAGAATAGCTTCAAAATACATGAAGGAAAACCTAGCAGAACTACAAAGAAAATCCATCTATATGTTGGGTGATGCAAACACAAATTTCTTGCTAATTGACAGGTCAAAGAAGCAGGTTAAGAAAATTAAACCATACACTTAGAAAGCCTGATTTAGTGGTTTCCTATAGAGTCCTATATGCAATAAATAGATATGAAAAACTTCTCAAGGACACTTGAGAAAAAATAATGATCATGTGTATTAGGCCATGAAAAAGCCTCAAGTCTCATCAGATATACACACCATCATCATTCACTACATCATCATTAACTTAGAAGCTAAAAATAGAGGAAAATTAAAAAATTCCTGCCCATGAATAAATTTAAAACATTCTGGTAAATGTGTCCTGAATCACGAAAAAGAAATGAAAATTTTAAAATAATACATAGAACTGATAATAAAATGCTCCATATCAAAAAGGATTAGTATAAGGATTAGTATACTTAAAAATTTTAAATCTTAAATATTTATAACAGAAAGGAAGAAATCCTAAAAAGTAGTAAGCAATTTTTCCAGCTTAGAAATTAGAAAAAGGTGACAGATTAAACTTAAAGAAAAAAGAGTAAATATAATAGTTGAAATAAATGGAATAGAGAAATTCTATAATTGAGGTCAGTAGAGTCAAAAGTTATACTTTGAAATAAAAATGCTATTAAGATAAATTTCTGACAAAATTTGTCAAGTAGAAAAGAAAAGGTACAAATATATACACTCATGAGTGAGTAGGACATAATTATAAGAAAATGGAGGGTTAAAAGATAACAAAAATATGCAGAAATTTTTGAAAACTTTAACAAAATGTACAAATTCCTAGAAAAATGCACTGTACTAGAACTCATTCAATAAGATTAATTTACAACTAGTAAAGAAATTGAGAAAGGGTTGTCTTTTGATAAAGAAAATAATATGATCTTGCAAACAAGTTCTACCAAGAATTATAGGAGAAGTTAACACAATTCTTGAGAAATACAAAATAAATGAAATGTTCTCTAATTTTTTAAAAGACAGCATTACTCTGTTACTTAAAGTAGACAAAGAAGGAAATAATGGAAAATTACAGATTCAGTTCACTCTTGAATATAGAAGCAAAATTCCTAACCAATGTATTAACAGATTGTATCCTGTAGTATACTTTAAGGAAATATTATCCTATGATCAAACTGGGTTTATCTTATGTATTCATGAATTACTTATTTGAAAAATCTATAATATAATTCATATTGCTAGACAAAAAGGCAAAAAGAAATATGTGCATTTCAGTAATCGCATAAAAGTTGTTTAATACAATTAGATACACATTAATTATGAACAATTACTGTTAAGAAGTTCAGAGCATTTGAGAATTTACAAAACCTGATAAATAGTGTGTTATTAAGAGTTTTCTAGTGAAACAGTATAATAAAATATGTATATATAGAGAAAATATTTATTTTAAGAGATTGGGTCATGAAATTATGGCAGCTGGTAAATAAAAAATCTGCATGTTGAGCTACAGACTGGATACCTAGAAAGATCTAATGTTGCAGATGACTACAAAGGCAGTTTGATGGAGAATACTCTTACTCATGGGATGCTGGACTTCTTGTTCTATTCAGATCTAATGGATTTTTAAACTAATGGATTTTTCTCACTCACATATGGAGAGTTCCCTGTTTTACTCAAAGTTTACTAATTTAAATGTTAATATCATTTAAAACACCTTCACAGTAACATCCAGAACAAGTTTGACCAAGTATCTGGATACCTTTTTGCCTACCCATGTTAACACATAGAATTAACCATCACAGAAAACATCCCTAAAGCATAAAGCAGACTAACAACAAGAATAAAAACCAGAGACATACTAAATGGCAAATGTTAGAAGTATTTGCTTTAAAATGTGGATAAGATCAAGATGTTGACTACTATTACATTTATTTTTAAAATTGTATTGGCAGTCCTCCCAGTTCAATGAGAAAAAGAACAGAGAAATTAGGGCAAACAAATTAGAAATGAGGAAATAAAAATGCCATTATTTGCAGATGACAATCATATACATAGAAAGACCAAAATATTCAGTAGGCAAATTATTATCAATGTGGAGTGGGGATTGGAAAAGCACCTGGATATATATTTCATAAAATATGAAAGTCAACTGCCCTATTGCATATCAGTGGCTAAAAACTAGAAAACTGTTAAAAAAATGTATCATTTAAAATGGTATTAAAGAATATCTAGTACCTACAAATCTATAAAAAGCTATGCAAGTTTTCAATGAAAATAATACTTTATTTAAAAATATTAAAGGTCCTCCCCGGTGGCGCAGTGGTTAAGCGCTGCGCTGTGGAGCTGTCGGCAGCGGCGATGTGCGTTCGACGCCCGGCCAGGGAGAATCGCACATGGCGCGGCAGACCTCTCCTGCCTTGCCCGCTGCTCCCCTCAGCAGTGTATTTCTGATCTGCCTGTTCTGCTATCCACTCTGTCTCTGGTGAACCCTCTCACCGCCCCACGCCTCTGGCCTGCACCCCAGCTTGTATGTATAAATAAAAAAAATAAATCTTAAAAAAATATTAAAGAAGACCTAAATAAGAAAGCAATACTATAAATATATGTATGCATATATATATTTGTATATATATATATATATAAAATCAACATTAGGATTAGAAAAACATGATAATGACATCAGTGCAGTGTTGACTCACTGATATGCAGACTAACCAATAGAATTGAATAGAATGTGTATGAACACATCTATGTATATATGGAACTTAGATTTAAGACAAAAGTGTCATGTTAAGTCAGTTCAAAATTTTAAAATTGAAACACTGGATATTGAGAAGGAATAATATTAGATCCCTGCCTCACATAATAAATATTAATCGATGTAAACAGATTAAACATGTAAATATATACATGTATATTCTGTATATAATCTATATAAATGTATAGATATACATGTATATATAAATGTATAAATATATACATATGTGTCTGTGTGTGTTTGTTCTATATCCAAGCAAAACTCACACACATGAACAATAAAGGGAATGTTTAAAATGTTTAGAGTAGCACTGTTCACAGTGGCAAAGACTGGAAGTAACTCAATTGCCCATCATCAGGAGAATGACTAAGCAAACTAGAAGTTATCCACAGTGGAATATTATACGATAATCAAAACAAATGTATTGGCGAACATTGGTGAATTTTAGCAATATAATATTAAGTGAAAATAGTACACCCAAAAGTAAAACATGTAACATGATAAGTGCTATAATTATATGTAAAAAGAAAATCAAAATGATTAATATGGAATTCAGGATGTGATTTCCTTGGGTAGTGGTAAGGAACTGGAAACTCCCACATGTTTATGTGTGCTTATTATAAAGGTCATATCTTTGTATAGGGTTCTGGGTTCAGGTGTATTTACTGTATCATTGGAAATACTTGATTTATATTCTTTGCTAGTCATGGCAATTTACTCCTTCTGCTGAGTTTTACTCCAGTCAGTCCAGCTACAGACACAGTACATTTTGTTTAGCAAAAGCTGGAAGTGTTATCTCTTGTTGCATATCTAACAGCCTCCAAAATTTGGGGCTTAAACCAATAATAGTCATTACTTCTCAGTGTTTCTTTGGGTTGAGAAATAGGACAGGTTACAATTGAGATGACTTGTTTTTCTCCTTGGTGGCTGAGGACTCAGCTGTGAGACTTGAAATCAATTGCTATCGAGAGCATTAAGGCCTGTTGTTGTCATAGCTGAGTCCCCTTTGCTTGGATGTTTATCTTAGTTGCTCCTTACAATACAATAAAGAAGGCAAGTTTCAATAAATAAAAAGTTCATTTAGATCTAAGAGAAACAAAATAAGAGTGAATGACTGGGCCTTATTCTTCAATGGTTGTTGAGGTTAAAACTTCCAATTCTAAATTGTCTTTCTATCTCACTTAAAGTAGTTGAATCAACAATCCCAGCTCTGCAGTTTGTAAGAGTTTGTGTAAAGTCTGAGGAGAATAAGCAATCAAAGTGCGTAGATAGCTGTAAAATTGATAATTTCTGTTTTATCCCTGAGTCCCAATAAGGACACCTGGTGAGAAAAAGACACAATCATGTTTTTCCTTCTTCGGGTGCCAGAGGCATCTTGTTCTCCATCGTAATATTGGTGATCTTTTCCTGTGTAACTTTTAATTCACTGCCTTGGACTGACCACATTCTGCAAATGAATCCCTTTACAAATGCTCAGCATTGTGGGTGACCTTGTGCAGCAAGGCTTTGGCCTTGCTTCTGTTACAGGGGAACCCTAGGGAAGATGGGTGTGACCTGGGTTGTTGTGAGTCCTTACATGCATTAAGGACACGGGACCAATCGCAAAAGCAGACACACAGAGAGAAATTAAAAGACAAAAGATTTACAAGGGGGAGGGGCAGTTGAGGAGAATGAGAGGTTAATTGGTCAGCACATGGCCTATTGCTGCCTGCTCTTTGAGTAGTACAGCCTTAGTGGAGAACAGGGTGGGAGAAGAAGCCAGAAAAGCAAGAGAGTGAGGCCCACCTATCTTCAGTCTTTTAAGATTGACACTACTCAGTTCCACCTCTAGTTGCCAGCTGTTTTCCAATTCAGGAAATCAGGTTCATGGAATACTGGGAGTTGAAATCCTTGGTGCCTGAAATCTTAGTGGTGGGGGAGATGGAGGTGGAGTCCAGAACACATTAGAGGGAGAAGTCCAAAAACTCTACTTTTACTTAGAGCATCCCTGTGTCTACTGTTTTGGAGTTTGTTCCTTACTGTTTTTCTAATGTTTCTTGGAGCACATGGCTCTTTTCCTTGGAAATAAGGGATACCCTTATATGTTTTCTCAGAGTGTAGGGAAAATTCATAATATTGGGTGCTACATAGACCCAAAATTATCCTTACCTCAGAAATCAGACAAGACCTCAAGACAAAATCCAGACATGACATTTCTCTCCTACCTTAGTTGGATTCTAGGGTCACACAGCTCTTTGCCCACCCATGCACCTACTTTGTTTGACGTTCTCATTTTCAAGTTTAATTATTAGCCATGGGGATCCATTTTGTTGTTTTGCATGAAGGCTCATGGGACACTCATAAACAGAACTTGTTGTGGTATCAGGCCATACCGCTATTATCTTGGTGTGAAAACTCACTGTGCTTCTTATGGTTTTCAACTAATACCTTATTGGGGAATATTGATAGTCAACTTAGATGCGGAATTCAAAGTTGCCAAGCCCTTGGCATGCCCCTGAACAATTCATGTTTGGCCCAGATTCATTCTTTTTCAACGTGCTGATTAGAACCAAAACTTTCTAAGGCTCCCACACCCTTAATCCCCTGATCATTACCAAAGATAATGATGAATGATAATGTTTCAGTGTTAATGAGGGAGTAAATAGCATGTTAATGACGTTTGCAGATGGATCTAAATTAGAAGAAGTTGTTAACACCAATGAGGCCAGAAAGAAAATAGGGAAAGTTCTAAAGAAGTAGAAACATAGAAGAGGAAAAAACAAAAATGAAAACAAATTGAGATTCAACTGATATAATGCAGGTTATTGTAGTGATTAGAGAGCTAGTTAAGAAGAACCCACCAACTCCAGGTCCTGAAGACCTAAAGAAAGAAAAGAAGAGCAAAGCAGATTTTATCTGTGGTTTGAACTAATTCCAAGGACTTTATACAAGGATTTTCAAAAGTATTCTCAGATCTGTGACCAGTGTTGTGCTGATAAATGTGAACAAGTGGATTTCTAACCAAATAGAAAAAAAGATTGTGTTTGCACACACATGATTATTATAAAATTGACTAACATAAAGAACATTTAAATTCAATTTACAAATAATGAATACATAATACTCTATTGAGAATTTAATGTAGACAGTTTATCTCATAGAATACTTTCCTTGCTTTTTGCCAAATTCCTTTACCCATAACTAATCTATGATAAACAAGGACAGTTCCAGCATGGATGTTGGCTGGTATGATCATTTACATTGAATTAGAGGAAAGTGAAACAGCAAAGACATATGTTGGAACTTGTTTTGTTCCTCACTGAGTTGAGAAAATTCTTTGCTGAGTCATATATTAGATTTTGAATACTTAAAATATATTTCCTCAATTTTTTGTGCTATCCACAATGTAATAGTTGTATATTTGGTACTGTCTCTATTGCTAACATTTTTTCCATCACTTTATTCAGTTTAGACAACCAACAAAGCAATTAATCAAGTCTGGATTTGTAATATTTGTTGATTTCCATGGTGTAAATACTCTCACCATAGATGGTTCAAGCTACCAATTTAATGTCACTAAACACAGACTTGGAATGAAATGCACAGCAGTATACTATTATGTAATGTGTGCACCAAAGGGAAAATAGACATAAAGAATTTTACAAACATAGGTAATATGTAGAAAAATAAGGCAAAGTAGAAAGTGATGACATTTGTGTCTTCTTTGCCTTCTAAAACAGAATTTATTTACTTGAAAGTTAATTTTTAATAATGTATATGTCAGCTTATGAAATCTCTGACAATTTAACAATTGGTTCTCTCAAGTCAGAATAAACTGGCTCCGAAACTGGCTCCAGTTTATCACCTTCATGGAATTTACTCCTAAGACTCAGGCCTCATTTCCAGTTCATGCTGGACATTAGAGCATTCACAGATTTAACATCTTCAGATACAAACATACGTATTTGCTCCCAACAATGACATTTTTCCTTTATCTACCTCACTGTTCTTTCCATCCATCATCACTTTTAGTATATGTTGCTTCTGAAATAGCTCTTGGATTTTCATTTTTCCTATTGAACTTTAATCTTTATCAAATATAGTTGATATCATTACTAAATGAGTAGCTTCATAAATCTCCCACTATTCCAGAACAGTATTGGCCATATTCTTGGCCATTCCGAAATGGTTCATGGGTGAATCGGTGGTGGGTTATCTATGGGAATACACAATAATGTAAAAAATATGAATACTAATTTAAAAATGCTATATATTAAAAAAATTGGGTAAAGATCATTGAAATTATTCAGTGAAACTCAAATACCCTGTTATGGCAGATGTTGAGAGTATGACCCTAGTTGGTCTTTTAATCTTCTGTAATTTTTCATCTCATTCCATGTCTAACATTCACTCTGTACTTCTAATGGCCTATCTTACAGGCAGTTGTTCTTAATTCAAGCAGTTTCTTTTCAGAATATTCTTCCCACTCTTCTCAGTCAAGGGGCATTGGGTTTGTCTCTCCAGGAGCAATTCAAATGTAAAGCTCTGACTTTCTGAAGAAGAATTTCTTATTCCCTCCTTGGGACCCTGTTAACACTTACTTGCATTTTCTTAATTTCCTTCTGTATTAAATGATATTACTACACACCTTACACAGGCATTGCATATAGGGAACATTTAACTGGTGGTCTTTTCTCTAGTTTCCAGGGCAAAGGTGTGGATATTAGAATTCAGGTCCCAGGGACTTGTTAGCTCTGTGACCTTGGGTAAATTATACAACCTCTGTACATTTCAGCATCTTCATCTGTAAAGTAAAAGTAACCATGCCTTTTAGAACTGCAGAGAATATGAAATCAAATATTGGTAAAACATCAGGTTTCATTTTAAGTACACAACACATGTTTTTTCCCCCTCCAGTGCCACTTTTTCTTACTGTTTGAATTGTTTGTTCTCAAGTGCATCTTTTTTATGAATCTGTAACTTTTTGGGTACAGTTTTACTTCACTTTGTGTGCTCCTTGCATACCTGGGGTAGTCATTGGCTATGGTGCATGTTCAGTGGCCTTGGGATGAAATGAGAGAGGGCATGTCAAATTTTGTATGTGCAATCTAGAGATCTGAGAGCAAGGTGAGTCCTTGAAATGAACCAATCACCTGGTAATAACTGAGCTTCTACTATGGGCAGAATATGAAAAAAGACAAGTCATAGTTATTGTTCTAACAGATCTTATAAGTTGGGAGACAAGATGTCTCTATATGAAAACTTATAAAATTGGATGGAAATACTTGATAAGATACTCCACGTGCAAAATTCACTGAGAACAGAATATCCGGTAGAATATTAGAGACAGAAGTTTCTCAAGGGGGTGAGTATGTTCAGGTATTAGAGGAGAAGGTGGGATCTTGGGAGTCTTGGGTGGAAGATTTGGTTAAGTGAGTGAATTTTAAGCAAGCTCTTGAACAGCAACATGACATAAGGAAAGCCCTTTATACTAATTAACATATATAAGTTCTGCACAGATGCTATTTGGGGGGGGACTTTTCAAAACACTGAATGTTGTGAGTGGAATTGTGTGCCCCCCAAATTCACATGTTTAATCCTAACCCCCAGCACCTCAGAGTGTGACTGTATTTGGAGACAGGACCTTTAAAGAGGTGATGAAAGTAATATGAGTTCATAAACCTAACCCATATGACTGATGTCCTTTTAAGAGGAGATTAGGACACAGACAACAGACTCACAGAAGGCTGACTGAGAACACAGCATGAAGTTGGCCATCCACAAAGCAGCCCTGTTGATATCTTGATCTAGATACTTCCGGTGTCTAGAACTGGGAGGAAATTAATTTCCGTTGTTAAGTCACCCTTCCATGGTATTTGTTGTGGCAGCCTGGGCAGATCAATACACTGAGCAGATCTGACAGCACTAGGAGTGGAAGGGGAGACGTGAACCCCATGAGAGGGACCCATGAAATCCTGGGATTAAGGGCAAATTTCAGGATTTAGGATTTAGCAAGCCCAGTCAGAGGGCTGTGACCCTCACAGACGTTTGTCCTTTTCAGTAAGTTCAAATTACTTCCTAAAACCCTCTAGCATTCTGTTCCTTCTCCAGCCCCTTTCCTGAACTCCCCCACACCCTACCTCTCCACTGCCACTCCTAGTTTGTGCCCTTTTTAAGAGGCCTGACAAGCTGTTCCCATACCCTGGTCTACTCTTCTTGTAGGATGACTTGTTCCTTGTCTCATTACCCTTGGTATTGACTTTGACAGTGTTCTTAGTCTCCTAATTAGTTGGTGGGCTTCTGATGGATGGGAGTATTTTTAAGTATATTTATAGCTGTAGAGCCAAACATAGCATTTGACATGCAGCAAGTGCTTAATATTTTCTGGCTAAGATTATGCCTGGGACATACCTCATTCTCCTGAAAAATTTAATTAATCTTATCTGATGCCGATTATGTTTTCACATATACTTTTAATAATTCATATGCTCTTTAATGGAATAGCAGATCAACACTTTTGGCTGACTTTTTTCTTCTTAGTGTTGTTCTTTTGTGCTCTTCCCTCCACCTTCCCCGCTGGCCAGCACACATTTCAGACTCAAATCACTGATGGTGGTTTGTTGTTTCTTTATCTCTGCTCTCTAGGCCCTGCCCTCTCTCTGAATGCAGTGTTCTGCCACAGGGTTGGCTGCTGTTCACACAGTTGGACACATGTGTGATGAATTCACAAGGGATAGGTTTTGAGAGTTACCTTGGTGTCTCTTGTTTATGGAGTCTGGGAGACAGAACTTAATTTGCAATTGTAGTTATAAAGGACAAGTGATCATTCAATCAACATTTGTTGGGGACCTGTTGTAGGAACTGGAGATATAGGGGAAAAGCCTGGTCACGCAGAGTTCATGGTTGTGGAGACAATGACAATAGAGTGACAGGTGCTAAAACTAGACTTCAAAAATTTTTTTAACCGAAGTGCTGTTGGTTTACATCATTGTTAGCATTTGTAATAGTATCTCTCCCCACACCACCTCCACTCCAGACGCAGTCACCATACTGCACCCACCATCAAAAAAACCCATCGTCTACCATCATAGTCTTTTGTGTTCTCTCCCTACTTTGTTCTCACCCCTCCTCCTCTGGATGGCTCAATTCTATGGTTAACTTTCAAGGGTTAGTTTTTAAGTTTGACTTTATCTGACACTTTGGTTTTTCTATATTTCACATAAAAGTGACACCATTCAATATTTGTCTTTCTCCTTCTAGCTTAGTTAGCTTAGCATAAACCCTGCCAGCTCCATCCATGTTGATGCAGGTGACATGAGTTTATCATTTTTGATTGCTGAGTAGTATTCCATTGTGTATATGTACCACATCTCTTGATCCACTCATCTGTTTTTAGGCACTTAGGTGTTTCCATATCTTGACTATTGTAAATAGTGCTGCAGTAAACATGAGAGTACAAGTTTCCTTTAGAATTAGTATTTTTGTATTCTTTGGATAGATGCCTAGGAGTGGGATTACTGGGTCACACTGCAAATCCATTTTAAATCTTTTGAGAAAATTCTAAAACTACACTCTTAAGAATAGTTTGCCAGGTACATGACTGGTAATGACGGTGTTAGAGGAGGCTGCCTAGTGGTAGTGAGGTCCACACAGGACAGTTTTGAGGGAAGAGTCCCACTAGTCATGTTTGGTGTGACTAGAGAGAAGCCTTCATTGGTAGAGATGGAGTGGAAAATTAAGTAGAGACATTATCAAAGAAACTTATCCCTGCCAAGAAGTTTAAGCAATTTAAAGAATTTTAAAGGAAGTTGGGGGGGAGGGGTGATTATTATGTTCAGAATGAAATTTTTGAGAGTTTTTTCCAGCTGTTGTGTATAGTCAACCACTTATAGAAAGTGACTGAAAGCAAAGATATGGT
>PVIJ01016100.1:0-33935 GCA_004024925.1 Scalopus aquaticus
GTGGTTGTGGTGATGATGATGATGGAGGTGGTGGTGGTGGTGGTTGTGGTGATGATGATGGAGATGATGGAGGTGATGGTGGTATTGGTAATGATGCTGGCGGTGGTGGTGGTGGTGGTGGTGATGATAGTAGTGGTGCTGATAATGATGGGAAGTGTTGATGATGACAATGACAAATACAACAGCAACAATGACTCCTTTAACAACTTACAATGTATCAGGGACTTCGTACACCCTCTTTCCCTGCCCCATCTTCTCCACGTCCTAGGGCTGGCGCCCATCACTGCTAATGTAATAGCATCAGTTGGCTGGGTGACATTGTTCCCTGCAGCCTCCATGGTTGTGGTGTCCTGGTGTGGGGGGATGGAGAAAGGCCATTTCTCTAGCAGCCCCACCTCCCAGAATGAAAATAATGCCTCCCCACGTCCTAATAGTGGATTGTTACCTGTCAGGATATTCCACCTGCATCTGGTACCCCTAGTTGTCCAGTCCCTGCTACTGACAAGAGAGGATGTCCTAAGAGAGTATCTGACATGAGGAAACTGTGCTTCTTTGAACTATAGTTTCCATATTTATTCTGAGCTGGGGCCTCTTCCTTGGGGTGATGACTGGCCAGTGGCTGGGGGTACGAGAAAGAGTTATCGTTCCTTGACACTTGGACACTTTTTATGAAAGAAGGCTTGAGTGAACCTAAATATAAGAAAGACCAGAAGTGGTTTAAATTCCTTGGTCAATCCGTCCCTTCATGAATGAAATCAACCACAAGGATATGCCTGAAGAAAAATTTTAATTGTGTTCTCCAGAGAACTCCATGAAATGCATTTAAATGACAGTTTAAATAAAACCCTTCAAACGATATTGTTGACTTTCCACTGGCTGTGAGGGAGAAGATAGAACCAGAGCTCCCTGTGCTCCCAGCACCCCAGCAGGTGCTCAACGAGCATTTGTTGAGTGAATATCAAAAGTCATCAGGGAGCCTTGGCTGCAGGAGCACAAGCGCATGGCCTCTGGCTCTGAGGAGCTGCGACCTTTGCACCTAGTGACAAGTAACAAAGATGATTCAAGGAGACCCGCTGACCACTTGAGAATTAGAAGTGAATTTTGAAGGCAAGTATTTTGACATCTAGAACCAAAAAAAAAAAGGGTCATTCAAACACAAGTGATCAGGCTGGCGATCATGACAGGACAGCAGAGATGAGGAACTTGTCCTTGGCTGTGAGAGTGCAGTTCAGTGGGATGCGGGTGGGAACAGTCCACACAGACCTCCCCTGGCCCCCTCAAGGTAACTCGGCCTGTACGTCCATTGCATGTGGGCAGAGAGAGAACCTCACTCCCCTCCATTCCCCTTAGTCTCCGCCAGGCACGTTCTTGGTCTGCTCAAGTCCCCCCAGCCGAGTCCTAGAGCCAGTCTGACGTCCCACTTCATTCAGGACGAGTCTCTAAGTCCGCATCTCTATGTGGGCTCCCCCTGACTCAGGCTTCCCGGAGGGGGGATGAAACCAAACCTCTTTTCAACAAATATTTGTTGAATGGTTGTTAAGTGACATCCTAGTGTAAGAAAGACTGTGAGGGACCCATCACCAGGGGCGCAGCCCTCAGGGACCCAGCCATGTCCTGGGCAGCGAGGTGTGTATTCCAAGGTAAAAATGATTAGTCCAAGCGAGGCTCAGACACTGTCTGGAGGGAGCTCGTAGAGAGGGATTATTCCAGAAGGAGGTCGTAAGGAAGGTTTCGGGAGAGAAGCTGCTGCTTTTAACACTCTGTGGTCTGCTCACGTATTAGTACGTGTTTTTGTCACCACTATCAGGTGGTCGCTCACGTATTAATACGTGTTCATCTCGTCTCTGGTTTTTCACGCCATGGTGGATTTATTTGGAACTATTAGGAGATATTTCTTTGATCGTACTCCGTCTAGAAGCTTCACACATTGTTTTGGTGAAAGTGTAATGTGTTTTATGAGAGATATTACAGTTTTTTTTTACTATCTAGTAGTTCAGGAGTTGTGTGTGTTTTACTGAATGCTTACACCATTCATGCGGTGGCACAGAAAATGGCCGGCCCCAAGGGCTGGGAAATTTAAAGGGCACCGGCACGCAAAGTGTTAAGCATTCTCAAGAGTGAAAATGGAAGCTATTTGGGAACAAAATTATTACATGAACAGGGGGGCCCATCTTATACATAATATCTATTTTATGGAATGCTTTAGGCTCCAAAGCAATGCCTAATAAAGTCCTAGCAGATGGCAAGCAAATAATAGTCCTCTAAGGAGTGATTGCGAGGTGCCAGATTCTGTAGGTTTTGCACTTGAGAACTGATTTCTTCTGAGCCCAAACAGTAGAGATGAGTTCTAGAATTATCCCATGTTACAAATGAGGAAAGTGAGGCATGGAGAGGTTGAGAAATCAAAGAAATGCCTACTGGGGTATGAGAAAGTGTATGTTTGCAAATTTTTTTACAGAATCAATTTGGCAACTTCCAGAACACTGTGTTTGATTAAATTGGTCAACAAATTTTTACAAAAGTCATGTTACTGAAATAAAATTAGTCATTTCCTATCAATTTGTATGTGTTCAACATGAACATGACAGTCAAATTCTAATTTTGGCTCTAGTTCTTTTTTTTGTAATCTGCAATAAATGGATGTTTACATCACGAAATGCATGCCAATAGTGATAGGCCTACGGTTAATACCTGTAAAAAAATCAAGTCATAGACTACTTCTTAGATTTCTTCGCTTGTCTCTTGTACAGCTGTTCAGGAGCATCTCTGGGGAGTGCCCAGCAGTAGTCAGCCAGCATTATAGTGGGCCATTTTCCCTGGTATCTTTGTTCCACTGATGCGATACCTTGATGAAAATGTTCGCCATGTTCATCATACCACAGTTTTCAGGGAAGAAATCCAGATGGGAATGAAGGAAGTGGATCTTTAGAGACATATTGCAGCCAAGTTTCTGACACAGCATCAGCATGTCTTCTACTAGTTCCTTGCAGTTTTCTGCCCTAACAGTCCCAAGAAAGCTTAAAGACACTAGGCGGAAAGCATTCCACGCTTCTTTCACATGGCCCTGCAGCAAGTTGTTGAACCGGTCATCTTTGAAGAGCTCTCCAATCTGAGGACCCACAAAAACTCCCTCTTTAATCTTTGCTTCGCTGAGTCAAGGAAATTTTTCATACAGGTATCAGAAAGCTGGCGAGGTCCGTCCACGGCTTTCACAAAATTCTTCATCAAACCTAGTTTGATATGAGGGGTGGTAGCAGGATTTTGTGAGCCTCGACCAGAGCTGGGTGCTGGATAGTCTTCTCTCCAACAGCTACATTTTGTCTGAGAGTCATTCCTTCCACAAGAGTGCAATTCACTTGCTTGGCTATCCCACTCACATGAGAAACACATGTATTTTGTATATATCCCTGCTGCAGTGCCATTAAAAGGGCAACTAGCTTCAAATCACCACAGAAGTGCCAGCTGTACTTGTTATACTCAGTGGAATTCAGTAGCTGCTTTAAGTTATCGTGTGTCTCTTTCATGTGGACAGCATGCACTACTGGAATAGATGAAAGACTGTTTCCATTGTGCAAAAGCACAGCCTTAAGACTCAGTTTCGAAGAGTCTAGAAATAGTCTCCATTCTTGTGGGTCATGAGTGATTTCTAAGTCATTCATGAGGCCCTCAATATTGGAACAGAATACCAGAGTACTTTCTTTTCTGAAGAAAGGCTCCAACTGTTGGTGGCACTTTCGATATAAAGTAATTGTGACATCTTCTTCTGGAGGATTCCATTGTTGGAGTCTTGATCCTAGCAATTCTGCCTGTTCTTGGGTAAGTCCAAATCACAAACCAGGTCGTTTAGTTCTTTCTGTGTTAGTCTGTGTGGGGTTGATGATGCACCACAGTGAAAATCTGGATCACTGCATGCTGATGGGACAGGAGAACAGGTCAGCTCATCTCACCCTTGTCCTCATCAGATGAATCAAGAGAACATTCTGCTGGAAGTTGTGGAATAGGGAGTCTTTTACCATGTGGAACTGGTCTCAATGCCCACAGAATGTTTGAGTATTCTTGACTTCTTTTGCTTCATTATTCCACCGGAAAGAGGAGGAACCAAGCAGAAGTAACAGTCTTTCATGGGGTTGCTTGGCTCTCTCCACACCGTGGGGACTGCAAACAGCATTGACGGTCTTTGTCATTTAACCACTGTGAAAGCTGTGTTGTACATGCAGCACAGCATATATGCGGGGCCAAGGCTTGTCTTGGTCACCAACCTTGCATCCAAAGTAAAGATGATAAACCTTCTTCACTTGAGAAGTGATACTCTTCTCTGGTTGGCAAATGTCCCTTCCCCACAAATATAGCAGAAATTGTCCACACTATTAACACACATTTGAGGCATGACTGTTCTGTATTGTGCCTAAATGGATAAAATAATAACAGTTCTATGTAACAGTAGCTTAAACTGTCTCCCACGAAGTCTGAAATATTTTCAATGTTTAACCTTTCCGACAGGGCTTTATCTAGTGCACTGCTGACGTCAGCTTACTTCAGCAGCCGCCTGGCAGTAGTATTGCGTTGCAACAGAAAATGATGCAACCAACTCTGGATGATGTGTGCATGATGGTATTATGCAATGTGATGCAATATTACATCATTCTAGGCTGATTTAGGATGTTGTTGCAGCCCTACTGGATAAATTTACACGGTGAAACATATAAAATGAATTACATGAAATAACTTCGAAACGAAAGCTAATAAAAAATTTTCAGGGTTATATTCATGTTCATCACACCAAGATACTACAAATTAGGGCCTTTTTAAGTCAGTAACGATCTCAATGTTGACCAGTGTTATCGTCAAGCCAGGACTTAAAACTCAGGTGGTCAGAGTTCAGACATCGACCCCCATAGAGAGGAGCAAAAATAATAAAGTGGCTGCGGGAATAATTCAGCCCCTCTCAGAACAGTGACTCAGAGAGAAATCCTTTGGGATTCAGGTGGATTCAGTTTCCCAAGCCCACTTGGGAAACTAGTACACTTCAGCTGAAGAAGGTTCTAGATAAACCTTCCTCACAGGTACAAGTTGAAGGAGTTCTCGGGACTTTGCACTGCAGCCAGCAGATGGCAGACATGGACAAGAAAAGTGCAGGAAACCTCAGCGGGATGCCCAGCTGGTTCCCAGTTTGCACTACAAAGTGTGTCTTGCATGCCATATAGTTTCTTTAAGTTCACAGCACCTTCCTCAAAGCTGCTCCCTCCCGGGGAGAAGCAATCCTTGTTTGCAGTTCTCCAGTCTGCAGCGCCGGTACCATCCGGAGGAACTGCTCCAACAGATCTGCAAGGTGTTTCCTCTATAAAGCTGTCGTCCAGCTGGGGCTAGTGCTGACCAAGCCACCCAGTCGCCTCTCTTCTGCAGGAAAACTTGGGGCTGTGTAAGTGATAAGGTCTGGAAAGTACTTGGCAGCGTGTGGAGTTAAGACAAAAACTCAGTGTGTTTTTGCAGCAAAGATGCATTAAGCACCTACTGGCGTGAAGCTGGGCCCAACCTGAAATCTGCCTCTGCTCTTTATCGCCTCCTGCTCCCCGCAGCGAGCCTGGCCAGCGAGAGGAGTTCTGCGGATTCATTTCCTGAGAAGCTCTGCCAGGAAAATGGGAGACTCCAAAGATATACTGGAAACTTGAAAATAATTACAAAAAACACTCAAGAATCCAATCTGTATCTTATCCTACGAAAGACCTGAATACTAAAAAGAAAAATCAGAAGTGGTAAAAGAAGACATATATTACTGAACTGGATTCCATAAAAGTCTGTATCTTCTCAATGACACAAATGTCAAAAAGATGAAAATACCAGAAGAAAAAAAATCTTCAAAACACCACATAGGACTCACACTCTTACATGCAAGTATTCTACAAACTCATAAATAAATAAAATTATCTATCAATAACTGTTTGAAGTCACAAAGAAGGACAAAAGATACAGACAGGGGGCTAAAAAAAGAGAGAGAAAAAGAGAAAGATCCAGTCAGACACTGGAAGTTGGCTCAGTTTTATTGATAAGCAAGTAAATGCACATTGAAATTGCTATGACCCCTCCTCGCCCCTTCACCCACCCACCCAGCCCCCAAATGGAAGCCCAGCCCCTCCTGGGGGATTGATAAGCGAATGCTGGCCAAATTTTGGCAAAAACAATTTTACAACATTTCGAACCAGGTTTGCATTTCCTTGACTCAGAAACATGCTTCTGGGCCCCCCACCCAGGTACACGCTTCCAGCTACATGCCTTAAAAGGTGCCTGCTGGGCCACAGCACCCAAATCAGCCCCCAGTCCTGACCCCCTTCCGTGCCCAAGTCCTCCCTGAGTACCCTCCTGAGGTGGCACAGGCACGGCCGACCTCAGAGCGCAGTGGGCCTCTTCCTCGCTCCCCACCTTCTCCCACTTGATTCTCCGGCCGTCCCCCCCACTCCCGCCTCTTCTCAGCAAACAACACCACTGAGCATGTCAGTGAAGACGCCAAACCTCAGACACATCTGTGATACCCCTTGTTCTCTTTGAGCAGGCCAGAAACATTTCCATCTTCAGGCCTTTGCACTTGCCATTCTAGAATGTTCTCTCCCTGCTTGTGCTAAAGAAGTTCGTGTCGGGGTTTCTTTCAGAGAAGCCTTCCTGAACACCCTCTCCCGAAGAGCGTCCCCGTGGGGTCCCGTCCCTCCAGCGGCTGTGTGAGTCCCAGCAGACACCCCACCTGACACGCTGACGCTCTGTCTGTCTGTCTGTCTGCTGATGCATGACCCACACTGCAGGATTCTTATCTGTCCTCAGCAGCGTTCCTTGTGCCTAGAATATTTCCTGGCGCACAGTCAGCTCTCAAAAATAGGTGTGGAATGGATGAATCTAGGGCTTTCTTCTGCATGTGGTCTTTGCAGGGAGGGGTAGATAGGTGGATGGATAGTCAATTAATTGTGCCTTAATTGGAAGTAGCTAAATGAATTAAAGAAGTAAAAACTCTTCAATGTCATCATATAAAAAAACAAAATGGAAAAAAGTATCCACTTCATAAGTTATTTTTATGAGCATAAAATAACCACTCAGCTTCTAGCAGCTACTCCCTGCTCAGCGGCCATTTTAAAAGTGAGTTCAATCAAATGGACTAAGCTGGAAGATGTTCATAACATATTGCTAAATTAAAAAAAAAAAGTACCTAAGGTTGCAAGACAATATGCAGAATAGTATCCAATAACAAGACCCAGAAAATGTCTGGGAGTCACCCCAAACTGTGGCTGCTTCCGGCAGCAGACGACACTCTCAGGGAAAGATGTGAGGTAGAGAAGGCAGTGGGGCCACTGCTGTGTCTACACGTCCTTCTGTTCTATGTGTTTTACCAAACACTGTCTCTGCTTGTACCATAAATGTTTTGTCACCTTGAAAGACAGGTATGTGGAAACCCGGGGCCCGGGAGCACCCCAGACCCTCACAAACCTGTGTTCCCAGAGCAAGTGGGGGGCTTCCAGAAAACCCCCTGCTAAGGCGCTTTCACCCCCCTGCCCCTAGTCTTCACGGGGGACCAGACCGATGTGGTGAGCTCGGGACTGGCGTGCTCCCCTCAAATCAGCGGGAACAGTCAGCAGATTTGAATATAGGTCCAGACTCTCGGGACACCTGTGAGAACGCTGAGCTAACAGATCGGGAACAGTGCGTGCCCGGTAAATGCCAGCCACGTCAGAATCCGGTGCAGAGAGGAAGAGTCCAGACCTGAAGGGGCAGCTATTTTTTTTTAAAGATTTATTTATTTATACATACAAGCTGGGGTACAGGCCAGAGGCGTGGGGCGGCGAGAGGGTTCACCAGAGACAGAGTGGGGAGCAGAACAGGCAGATCAGAAACACACTGCTGAGGGGAGCAGCGGGCGAGGCAGGAGAGGTCTGCCGCGCCATGCGGGATTCTCCCCGGCCGGGCGTCGAACTCGCATCGCGCTCAGCTGACAGCTCCACAGAGCAGGTCTCAACCGCTGCGCCACCAGGGAGGCCGAAGGGGCAGCTATTAAGGCACCTTTACCAGCCGCTCTCCTTCACTCAGCAAAGGTCTGTTAAGCATCTACTTGCTGCAAGGGCCGGGAGTGAAGAGAGCTGGGCCAGGGGCACCCTCTCTGCCTCAGGGGAAGAGCCCCCCAGAGCTCCGTCAGCCAGAGGGCTCCGGGGATTTCTGGAACCTGGGGCGGCCTGGTTCCTCGGCCCTGCTGAGTGCCTGCTGTATGTATCTATTTCCTTTGTCTATAATTAAACATGGAAAGTGATGGAAACACACGGCTGTCCTTAAGCCTGGACATGCACCCGGCATCACAAGCCTTTTCTTGAGCAACGAGAGAAGTCCCCAGCAGCGTGCCGCAGGGGCCGCGCGGATGAAATAACACTCCGTGCCCAGTCAGCTCCTCCGGGAGGGAGCTCCCTGGCCGAGGCGGCGAGCGCCAGGCTGCCGCAGGGAAACCCCCACATCTGGGGCAAAGCCGCTCACCAACTGAGGGGGACACCCCTACAAACTCAATAAAAACACATGTCAGCGCTCAAGTCGAAACTCAAGGTTCTGTGGGCCCTTCTGGAACATTCCTGACTTGAAGAGGGACACAGAGGAGGCCCAGAGGGGCAGCAGGCTGGGCCTCAGCTTCAGACCCGAGCTCAGAGGACCCTCCTGGAAACAGCCTGGCCGGACAGAGATGGCGCAAGGGTGCTGCTCCCAGGCACGGGTTTGTGGGTACCCCCGCCCCTTCATTTCGTGTGAATTTCTTTAGAGCACTGCCTCCCTCCCTCCCTCCACTCTCAGGGAGCCATCCAGTGCCACGCCCAGAGAGGATGCTCCCCGAGTCTGCTGTAGATGTAGGGAGAAAGCAAGCAGACTCGGGGAGATCTGCAAGACTCCCGAGAACTGCAGAAACGAGGCCAGAGTGCTGTCCGCTGCCTCCACCCCACCCGTGCCTGAGGGACCTCTGAGTGGGGTGTCCCCAAGCACCGGCGATGCTGCTCCCATATATGGAAGGGAACAGAGCAAGTGAAAGACATTGAAACCTTGAGGCCCAGACGGTTACTGAGGCAAGGAAGACAAACGGGAAGACACCCTTTCTGGGGGGCTGGTTTTTAATGACCCTTTCAGGACTAATGTAATCCCCTCAGCTGCTGCTGCTGGTGGGGTGTCCTTTTCACCTCTGCATGCAACTCTAACAAAACACGGGCTTTGTTTTGTGTCCAGTACCCCTCATTTCTAGGGTCTTATTTGAAGTAATAAGTCCGTATCACCTTAAATACTGGGCAAGTGTTTATAGTTGCTTAAAACTCAATGATAAGAAAACAAGCCACCTAATTCAAAGAAATACACTGATTGGATGCACAGTTTGACCAAAGAAGATACACAGCTGGCAAGTAAGCACATGGAGGAAATGTTCCACAGTATATGTCGTCAGATTAAAACAGCAAGACTCGGCTACACACCTATGTGAATGGTCACAACTCAGAGCACCGACAACACCAAGTGCTGGCAAGGATGTGGGACAAGAAGAACTGTGATTTGTTGCCGGTGGGAAAACAACATGGCGCAGGCACTTTGGAGGTCAGCTTGGCAGTTTTCTACCCAGTTCCACATACTTCTGTGATTCGATCCAGCAATTGCACCTCTTGATATTTACCCAAAGGAGTTGAAAATCTGCACAAGGTATTTATAGTAGTTTATTTCTAGTTGCCAAGAGTTGGGAGCCAAAGAAGCCCTTCAGTAGGTGAGCGGACAAGCCGTGGACCATTTAGGTTGCGAGACTTTACTCGGTGCTGCCGTGGAATGTGCTACCAGCCATGGAGAGACACGCGATAACCGTGCACGCTACTAGCTGAAAGAAGCCCATCTGAATATTTACGTGCTCTGATCCCAACTGTGTGACATTCTGGAAAAGTTAAAATGCAGGAGTTGCTGGGGCCTGGGATGGAGGAGGAATGACTAGGTGGAGTGCCACGAATTCTTAGGGCAGTGAAACTATTCCATTTGAGACCATGGTGGACATATGTCATTATGCTTGTATCAGAACCCACGGAATGTGCCACACCGGGCAAACTCTGGACTCTGGGGGGTAATGATGTGTCCATTGTACTGCTGTGGTGTGTGTTGGGGCGGGGGGGGGAGGTGTTCATGTGTAGGGGCAGAGGGTACTGGGAAATCTCTGCACATTTCATTCTATTTTGCTCTGACCCTAAAACCATTGTAAAGAAATAAAGTCTCTATATTCAAAAAAGTTTGGTTGGTGAGGGTAGCTCAGGGAGGAGAGAAGCCCCTGGCTGTCTCTGCAGACATTAAAGAATGCTTTCAAAATGGAGCCCGCTGCTCATTTTCAGAAAATTATGCCCAGATCCCAAAATTCTTCAGAAACACTTCCATTCAGTTGCATCCAGATGTCGTACTTGTTGCTAATTCTAAAATTAAGTACAGAGTTTGGGGAGTGAGAATGACATTTCTGTTCATTTTTAAAAGAAGATATTTGAATACCCTCTTCTCTAAATCGTAAGCCTTTCAAGCTGAAATCTTGAGTTCAAAGACAAACCACCCCTCAGAAGCCTCCCAACGGATTTCCATGTAAAGTCCGCCATTCCTGCACTTAACCTTCGTTCCCTTGGATTTCCTGACAAGCTTGCGCATCTTTCCTGAGCTGACCCTCAGCTCTGTCTGTCCCGCCAGCCACAGATGCCTTAGCAGGCAGTTCTGCCGAAGGGCAGGTCAGGCAGGAAAACTTCCATCAAGTCAGCAGGAAACAGGTGGGCCCGGGGGACGCCTCCTTCCTTGACCACCCCCTGCCCCCATCAGTGGAAAATCCAGCGTAGTTGTGGGAAGAGATAGGTGATGAGTTGGCTGTGGGGGAATAATTCAAGAGGACGAGGGGAGACTGGGGAGAATCCACACGAACAGAGAGCCCTGAAATCTGGCTGGACTGAATCCCAAGATGGAACCAGGATCACACGCACAGCCAGGCACCCAATATTCCTTTTATCTTGAGTCTTTGGTGAAAAACGTGAGGAATGTGGTCAATTTACTCCTAAGACTTCAATTTGCAGGAAGTTTATCTCAATTGTGATACTGCTAACATGCTGGGATGTAAGACTGAATTCAAACAACAACAACAAAATGTTTTGCCCTGTGGGAACTAAGAAACTCCAGCCTATTTTTCTGAGAAACACTTTCTCAGAGAAAATCATCATAGAAACTATTTAGAACATTTCTGACCCTGAGAGCTCAGAAGCTGAAGGGTCTTGGGGTGTAGAGGACAATGAAAGTACATTCTGGTAGAATTTCAGAATACTGAGAGCTAAGAGAAGGCCCCAGAGCTTCTAGAGACAGGAGAAAATAGAGTATGCACGTATTTAAAAGAATCAGGAGTGTGTTTAACATTGTGGGACAATGATGAGATGCTTCAAAACACTGAGAGAAAAATATTTTCAATCCAGAATTCTCTACCCATCAAACCAGTCACTTACTAAAGATGTTGCTCAATACCCATGCGTGCTTTCTCAGGACGTTTCTAGATCAAGGAAAAGGAAGATAATGGACTCAGAAAGAGACATTGACACTGAGAGGGACACAAAGGGACTCAATCCCCAAGACGCCAATGACAGGAAACCTCTGGAAGACACCTCCCCCCAGCCCAGAGTGGAGCCATCCCACAGGTGTCAGCCGAAGAAGCAGTGGACAATTTCTAGTGTTTGGAGAAGATTCCAGCAATCGCAGAGGAGACGGGACCCAACTTTGTGATGAGGACATAGGGGCTCTTGAACCAAAGGGATGGGCCCAAACAGCCCTGGAGGCAGCTGTAGCTTTGAGGGGAAAAGATGTCGGCCACCGCCAGCCCCCGAGATCACTCCGCGTGCTCCTTTCCCTACCTGTGCCCAACATCTAAAGTTCTGTCCAGGTGCAAGGAGGAAGGAGTGAAAGAAAGAGGCGAAATTAAGGCAATCACCCCTCTTAACCATCTTCTGGTCCAGGGGCACCACAGAGGGGGCAGGGAAGGGAGACACACAAAGGAACATACACGCACACAAAACACACATAGGCCTCACGATAATCGACCCAAGTGTGTCTAGACCAACAATCCAGTCTCAGCCTGTTCTCAGAAAACGACTCTTTTTTCTGATCTGCTCACGCTGCGGACAGGGAGAAGGCAGAAGACAAGGGAAGCCGGAACCCCCAAGCCTGCTCCCTGCCCACCCGCCATGCAGAAGGGAAGCCGAGGGCAAAGGGGCGCAGAGAGGGACACAGCCAGCAAGGACCAGGCCCAGGAGCTAGGGGTCAGGTCTCCCTCACCGGGAACCGCCCGGAGACCCTGGCAAGCGGCAGGGTCTCCCCGGACCCACATCTGGCCTGTAAAATGGGCCCATCGTGCAGTCACCTTGGCAGGAGTGTGAGGCTGAGTGAACTTCCCGACGTAGAAGTTCTTGACAAATGGGATTCACCTGGCACCCAAGGGCTTCGGCAGCCCTCGGCTTCCCCTTGCGACGCCACTCGCACTGTGCCTGCTCGACTGCACAGATAGGTTCTTGTCTTTTAGTTCTCTGATTTAAGTGCCCCACTTACAACTGACAATTGAAGGCAGGAAAGAGCACCCTCTCCCAAGCCCCACAATGACACCCATCTGTGATGGGCTTGGGAGCAGGTCTTATTTCTCTCAAGAAGATAAAATAAAGTGACATCAACATTCCCAGGGGCTGGATGGGGGCCCGGGCAGGACTGGCAGCTGTCGCTACGTCATCTTGGGGACACACTGACAGGCAGGGACACGGAGTACGACTCAGCGTGTCTAATTATAGTCATTAAGCCACTGGCCTGTTTTGGCTGGGGTGCCCCGGGTGCAGATTCATGGGGACAGACAAAGCTCCCACATCTTAGCGCTGGACTTGACAGCCAGCAGCTCCTGGACACCTGCTCGTGCTAAGCGCCCAGCACTCAGGGAAGCACCCGATAAAGGAGGGGTCCCCTCCCCGAGGGGCTGGTCTGCAGGAGGCGGCCACTCCTCGCCGCCCGGGCGCCATTGTCGCACAGTTTGGACTGGGCTGACCCTTATTTTAAAACTTTCCTTTTTTTGGAAGTTTTGATTGATTTTTTTTATTGTTTCCAAGGACCCATCTGATGAGATGGAGTTCTCAAAAATCAGGGGACTTTGATGACTCCAAACATTTGTGACATGGCTGTAGGGGTGACGCTGAGCTAGCCAAGGCTGAGGAAGAGATACAAAAGCCACATGGCGTCACTTAGACGCGGCCCTCAGAGAAACCAGAAGCGACACAGAGACCCAAACCCCGTGGGAGCTGCCGCCCGGGGCCGGGAGGCTAGGAGTGGGTGGAGGGTCCAGGGGGCCACGGTGGAGGATGCAGGGGTTGGGAGGGCAGCTACATATGAGCATCAAGGACCAGCTAGGGGGGTGAGGTTTTCTCCCCACAGACGTGATGCCACCTCCTTTCTGCCCATCACGGGGACACAAAGTGTGACGTGACTACTTTTATTCAAAAGACATCTTTGACTTAACTCAAGACTAGTCATCCCTAAGAATAGGATCAAGTTTGTCCCCTGAACCTTTTAAGAGACTGGCCAGTCACCAAGCTCCTCAAGTCCAATGGAAGAGATTGTGGGATTCAACCCACGTTCTCACTCAGCACTGGGGGGGCTAGCTCAGCACTCAGCACTCAGCACTGGGGGGGCGAGCTGCATTTGTTTGGGCTGGTTTGCAAGGACTGCCCCGCCCCGCCCCCCCCTCCTTCACGCAACAGGGCCACCGCCCTGGGCTGCTTGCCTTGGCAAAGGGGCAATAACGGGTCTTCAGTGCTCTGTTTTCCTTACCCTGAATTCCAGTTGAGTTCCGTCTGTCTGTCACCTGTAAGGAGCACCCCACATCAGAGCCGTCTTTTTGGCATAATAATGAATTGCCATCCAAGCCCCCGCTGCCTGTTAAGCTAAACGAAGTAATTAGACAGAGAAAGACAAATACCGTGTGATTTCACTTACATGTGGGGTCTGAAAAAATGAACCCACAGGACAGAACAGATTGGTGGTTTCAGAGGGGTGGGGGTGGGGAGATCGGGTGAAGGAATCAGAGGGCACAAGCTTCCAATATGATAGGACTGAGTCTTGGGGTGTCATGCATCCCGCATGATGAGAGCTAAGAATGCTGCATCGTGTACTTGAAAGTTGCTGAGAGAATAGATCTTAAAAGTTCTCATCAAAAGAAAAAGAATCGTGATGGTGGGACGGTAGGTGTTAACGAAGCTCATTACCGTAATTACTTCAAGATAGATACACATACATCAGACCATGAGGTGTACACCTTCAACTTACACAGGCGACGTGTCGACTGTCACTCAAGAAAACCAGAGAGAGACGAAAAAAGACGCTGTCATGGACTGAAAAGTGGTCCCCCCAAATTCACATGTTGGGGCCCAAACCCGCAGTGTGACTGGAGTTGCCTTTGAGGAGGTGATTCAGGTTAAATGGGGTCCAAAGGGTGGGGCTCTGGCCCGGAGGTAGCGACACCAGGAGCTCAGGCGCACCAGCAAACACCACAGCAAGGGGTGCAAGGAGGCGGCCTTGGAGCCTGGCCCCGTAGCACCCCAGAGCTGTGAAAGGTAGGCGTCTGTTGCTGTGGCTACCAGTCTGCGGTTGCCACGGCTCTGAGCTGACTCAGAGGGACCCCACAGCACCCCAAAGGCCTGCCCTTCCCTGATGTCGAGACACGCCTGATGTGTCCACTGATTTGCTCTGAGTGAAATGAGCACTGGGGCACCCAATGAGGCCCCCACCCTGCATGACAGTTGCCATCGTCCCCTGCGTACGAGGCTGAGCTGGGCCGGAGCCACAGGGCCGGAGGGGATGCCGCGAGGACAGCTGCTGTTCCCAGCAGAGGGGACGCGGTTGGCCTCCGCGCACGAGCAGAGGAAGCCGGAGCCGCTGAGGGTCCTGCAGTGTGTGTGTCCACAGGGAAGAAGCCCGCGCTCCGTCACCGTGTTTTTCACTCACTTCATTGACAGTTAAGTACATTTGACAAATTGACCAAGTGCCTTTTGACATGTGGAGGTGAAAAACAACATTTTTTTGCACTCCGTTTCCTGTTGTGTTTCCAGAGGGTGTGTGATCTTGGGGTCACATTGGGCCTCCCCAAGGGCCCGTTCCATTCAAAGCAAATTAGTCAGAGCAGCGCCACCTGTAAATCCGTCATCACCCGCCCAGGCCTCAGCGCATCGCTGTGCTGAATCCTGAGATAAGTCGCAGGCCAGGAACCCTGTTATTTAGAAGTCCCACAAAAATAGCCGTGGCTATGACCTCGGGCGCTTCTTCCCGGCGCATCAGAAGGAGGTGACATCTGCTGGTCACCGGCGGAAGCGCCCGGCCGGCCACCGCGCCACGGCCTGGCTCCAACATCAACAGTCTTCACTTTTCACTGCCGGGCTTCAGAAGGATGGTTGGCTCGGCGCACGGCACCTCCTGGAGCGGGTGGAAATACCCTGGGCGAGAGGAGGGCAGAGAAGAAGGCGACTCCACTCGGGGCGCGTCGGTGCTGCCGGAGCGGAGTGGCCACTTGACAACGAGTGGCCACTTGACAACGCGTCCTCCGGGCTCTCGGCCTGGGACTTAGTACCGACGTGCCAGGGGGTGCTGGTCCTGGTGGGGGATGTGCCTTCAGTGGGAGAAGTTGGCCAGAGGGCATCAGCGGGCCCGTGAGGAGAGGCGGCCAGGCCGGAGGAAGCACCTGGCCCGCCCCGCAGAGCTGAACGCGCTCCTTGCCTGACGCCGCTCTTCTTCACAGCGACCTGTGACCCCGCTGTTCCCGCCATTGCAGAGTTCTCTGAAAACAAGTAGGATGACCATGAACGCTGCCATGGTTCCTCAGAGTCACAAGATGGCTCCCTGCGTCCCGGCCAGGGGGTGCTTTGGCAATTCCCAACTGGTTGGGGTTTTCACTTAAACCACTCCACCAGAGCCACTGGTCTTGGGGAACAGCTGGCAAAGATGCTGGGGGGAGGTTCTAGGTCACTCACCCCAATCACACATCTAAGAGCCCCACAGTGGCATTGCTCAGGGTCGAATGAAGGTGGACGCCTTTTATTTTCAGAAGACAGGACATTTATCTGAAATGTGCCGAGAAGCGAGTAGCTTAAACCTTTCCTAAGTTTTGTGTGTGTGTGTGTGTGTGTGTGTGTGTTTTAATGGTGATAAAAACATGTCACCCTCTTAACAAATGTGAAAAGTGGCAGACAATGCTGTTGCCCAGAGATGCAAGCTGGACAGCAGAGCTCTAGAACCTATTCGTCTGGCTTAAAGGCAGGTTTGTCCCAGAGGCCAGCAGCCCCCCAGCTCCGCACCCCTGGCCACTATTCCCACTCCCTTTGGACCCTGATCTGAGTGCAGTCACGCAGGGTTTGTCGCCCACGATAGGGTTTGTTCACTTAGCCACGTTCCCAAGGTTCCCCCGTTTGCTTGGAAGTTGGGAGTTTGAATGAGCGGAAGTGGCCAGCGCCAACCCACTACACAGCCTCTGAGCCCAGTAGCTCTCCCACGGCCTCAGCTCTGCTCTGAGGCTGGCCAGTCGCCGAGGAGCGATTCTGCAGAAGGAGGAAGGAACAGGGCCCAGCACAGACACAGCTTTGGAGGATTCAGCCTCCTTGCCTCTTGACCCATCATTTTTTACTTACTCAAAATGATGAAAAACCTAGACACTGAGGCCACGGTTCTTTGCTCAAATTCAGTCACAGATTTCAGTCAAGATTTGACCACAATGGATGCTGCAGTCCTATTGTTTGCAAAACCTGGCTCTTTGATGATGAAATGAATTTAATGGCCATCTCATTAGTAGCAAGAATAAGAAAAAAGAGTGCATGGGGCTTTCGATTTCAAATGACATCCCACAACACATAATTATGCCTCGCCCCAGGATGAGATTTGTACCTCTACACCTCTCCCCATTGTATTTGCAGGGAATTTTCCAACAGACCTTCACCACAAACAATTGCTGGTCATAAATTACTGAGTGAAGTCTCAGTGAATACCCAGCTCTCACTTCAATGGCTGTTCGGCCTCTGAGGTTCTGGAATAAGTGGCCATTAGCCTAAGCTGGAAAATCTGTTTTGGAAATCAGAGACGCTGGCTTTGGTTCCATTTATTCTCATAGCGCTTGATTTTTCCCTTGGGACAAGTAACGTTTTTCTACCTTCTGTAAAAACAGATCTTTAAATGAAAATTTGATGGGAGTAAAATATTGCCAACTTTCCTCTTTAACCTAAATGCTCAGAAGTTATGTGGGTTTTCACTATTATTTTGTCTTCTTCCTTGGGCAACAGATTCATTTTCAAAAACTGGCATTTTTGATTAAATCAATCTAACTTTCTTCAGAAATAGGGGGAAGCTGTGGGGAGAGAAGAGCATCTCTGCCTTCATCTAATTTCACAAGTGGACTGGCCCGGCCCTCCCACATACTCAACCTGTGTTCCCGCTGCCCAGTTGGTGAGCAGATAGGAGCCAGGAGCCAGGAGAGCAGGTTCTCTTTAAAGTAGAGGACGTGTCCAAGTGAAACCGGGCCCCCATGTAAACTGTGGGGCCAGGCCTGCTGTCTCCCCAAGCGGGGGTGGGTGGGTTGCTGCTGGGAAATTGGCCCGAGGCTTCACACTAACAGAAGATGCCGTCTGCGGGCAGCCCTGCCGCTGGTGCCAGCCTGAGCCAGAAGCTGAGGGGAGATTCCCTGCTGCAGGGTGGCAACACCAGGCCAGAGCAGCAGGCGCCCGCAGCCTCTGTGTAAATACGGGCCTGGGTCTAGCATGGACCGGTGAGGTGTGGGCTAAATGAGCCAATCATATCTGCAGCTCATTTGTAAATTATTTGGCACCAAATGGGTTGATTGGTCCTAAAATGGTCCAGTTGTCACTTAAACTTGAAAATGGGCCAATCAGGCAGGGGCCAGCGAGATTCGGGGACCCTGAGAGAGGATGCAAAGCAGGGCAGCAGCTGGCCACTCCTAGACGCTCCCACTCGGTTCCTGGCTTCCAAGGATATAAGAAAGAAGCATCCAGCAGTGACCTCCGGAGAGAGAAGCCGAAGAGGTTTGCACCGGCAGCCGCCTGGGTCCTGCCGATGACTCCGCTGAGAGGAGCCCCAGGGGCCCTCTCTGCGCCTGGCTCTCACTGCGCCATCTGCTGTTGGTGTGGGCCGAGAGCTCACACGCAGCTGTGACGCTGGTTTTCCTAACACCTCCCCTGGTGACCGGGTGGCCAGCGCTCTATGTCCGGGTCACTTTTGAGCACTGTTAACAAGCTGTTAACATCTGGTCGTCCAGCACGGCCTCCCAGTGCTACGGCCTCCGATGCGGTCTGGTCCAGTCTGGTGCTGTCCATCCGACCTTCAGACGGTGGCTGGGCCGCTGTGGCCTCACCTCAGCAGGTCCCCATCTGTGACCGCCTCTTGCTGCCATTTGCTCCAGGCCCTTGTGCGCAGGACGGCGCCATCTTGGACGAGCGGCCTTTTATTTGGTACTCTGGGCGCTGTGGACACCATCTGGGGGGAGACAGCGCCCCTGTGGCTTCGACACTGTCTCCCCTGTCTGTGAAGTAAGCCCCATTGTTGTTCCCTGAGCCTGAGTGGTCTTGCCACTGTGCACACGAGTGGAACACACAACAGTGACCGGCCTCTCCCTGGACAAGGTCCTGTTGACCTGCTATAGCAGCCCACGGCCCTGTTTCACAAGGTCAAAGCTATTTTCATGCTAAGACCTTTCTGTAACTCTTGTTCTCTCATGAGTATAGAGTTGAGTTTCCAGAACTCAACTTGATGTGTCAGCAGCAGCGATGCCAGTAGGTCCTGTGCTCTGAACTCTTGTTCTTTAAAATGCGTCAGTTTCAGTTTCTAACATGGGCACGTGCGTGGAAATGATTCACACGAACACAAGGTCTCCGCACAAGTTCTTGGCACCTGCAGTAAATTTTAACACTTTGTGGTCCGCTCACGTATTAGTGCGTGTTTTTGTCACCAGTATCAGGTGGCCGCTCACGTATTAATACGTGTTCATCTAGTCTCCGGTTTTTCACGCCACGGTGGATTTATTTGGAACTATTAGGGCTGTTTCTTCGATCGTCCTCAGTCTAGAAGCTTTACACATTGTTTTGGTGAAAATGTAAGGTGTTTTATGAGAGATATTACAGTTTTTTTAATATCCAGTAGTTCAGGAGTTATGTGTGTTTTACTGAATGCTTTTACCATTCATGCGGTGGCACAGAAAATGGCCGGCCCCAAGGGCTGGTAAATTTAAAGGGCACCGGCACACAAAGTGTTAAGAGTGTGTAAAGCAGTTCTGAGACCAAAGCGTTTTTATTGTATCATATGACATGATGGCATGATGGGGTGGGGTGGTGTGGGACAGTGTGGGGTGTGGTGTGGTGGGGTGGGGTGGAATAGGAGAGAATGCATATGTTACCACCTTTCAAAGATTGAAAGTATTCCAACTTCAGATTTCAAGTAGCCCAGTAAAAAAGATTTATCAAAAGAAACCTTGGTGACAAAGTATCACCAAAAAAAAAAAAAAAAACAAACAAAATGAAAATGAAAAACCAACCAAGGGTTTTGTTCTTTTATGGGACAGGATATCTTCATTTCAAGGTTTAAACAAAATGGCAGTAATGGTGTGATAATAACTATAATCATAACATAGTAATTACGCGCTAAGGTTATTGGGGAGATTAAATGAGATGACCTTTCTCAGAAGTAAATGAAATGAAGCTTATTTAAGATGCTAGCACCGGGCCTCCCGGGTGGCACATTTAAGCGCTGCGCTGTGGAGCTGTCGCAGCGGCCACGCGAGTTCGATGCCCGGCCAGGGAGATTCCCACATGGTGCAGCAGACCTCTCCTGCCTCGCCTGCTGCTCCCCTCAGCAGTGTATTCGATCTGCCTGTTCTGCTCCCCACTCTGTCTCTGGTGAACCCTCTCGCTGCCCCACGCCTCTGGCCTGTACCCCAGCTTGTATGCATAAATAAACAAATCTTAAAAATAAAAAATAAGATGTTAGCACCCAGCCTTGTCGCATAATAAACGGTCAGTAGTGTCCAATTAGCATCGATGCTGTTTTGGCGGTCAGGTGGCAGCTGTACACACCCCTCGATGTGCTCTTATATGTTTACCTTTCAAGCTCCACTGTTTATCCATTCTTCATCTTCTATCACATTTTTTAGCAATAAAGTGACTTATAATAAATCAGGAAAATTGTCGAGAGTCAGCCCAGCTGGTGCATCTGCCAGAGATGGTGACCCCATGGACCTCACACGCAGCGGCCTCTGCCGAGAGCCTGGGGAGTGACCTAAGAAAGCCGCTTTCTCTGCGCCTCCTTCTCCCCTTAGGAGGAGGGGATTTCACTGAAAAATCCATAGAGACCCTTACAAAGTGTCACTTTGTGATGGTATATCTTCAAATGCAACCCTTATTTTCTCCCTTGAAAAAACAACAGACAACGCAAGCATTATTTATATTTTACTTAAATAAAATGAAATAGATTTTGCAAACAAGAGTTACAAATATTTCCAAATATCCAAAATAAGAGATATTCTACAGGGGAGGGGAAGGAAGAGGGACCAAAACAGGGGAGAGAAGAGCACAAGGGACTATGGTGACAGTTCACGGTGAATTGGTGGTGGGGAACCTACGGGAATACACGATAATGTAAAGGATATAAATTAAAAAAAAAATTAAGAATATATTTCCAAATATCAACATGAGTGTATTGTTCTTTCTATTTTCCAGATAAAATGGAGATTTTAATATCTGTGTGGTGGTTCATCCCTTTTCTTAAAAATTCTAATTTATCATAGGAACATAATCTAATCCTACCTAGACTGATTTCCCTGAGGGATTAGTTAACCTTTTTTAATGCCTTTTAAATCTTTGGGTTCATAAAATCTTACACCTCTCAATTTGAATCCAATCTTGATTCCCTGGAAATCCTGGTTAATATCAACAATCCCTTGAGTCCTCAAAGAGTAGGTGATAATTTGTGGGGATATTTGTAGCAGATTAATTTTTAGCATTTTTTTTTATTGCTCGCATTCATGGAAACCAAATATACATTTAGCTTTGTTTATTCACACATTGTAGTGAGGAAAGAAATGGCAAACTTCAGTCATCAGATACCTATTGAACACTTTCTGCTTTGAATGCCACACTATCAATAGCCTAATTTATTCAATGCAGCCAATCCCTCCCTAGTGGTCTAAATTATTCCTTTACTTTTTTTTTAAAGATTTATTTATTTATGCATACAAGCTGGGGTGCAGGCCAGAGGCGTAGGGCGGTGAGAGGGTTCACCAGAGACAGAGTGGGGAGCAGAACAGGCAGATCGACGGAAATACACTGCTGAGGGGAGCAGCAGGCGAGGCAGGAGAGGTCTGCTGCGCCCCATGGGAATCTCCCCCACCAAGCACCGAACTTGCGTCACTGCCAACAGCTCCACAGCACAGTGCCTAACTGCTGCGCCACCAGGGAGGCCCTATTCCTTTACTTTTTGACCCCACTCCATTGTTATTTAAAGAGATTGTATTGATATTTATTCAAGTCTAAATTTTCTTGAGTGCATTTTTATTCCAGTTTTCTATCAAGCTGCCAAAAAAAAGTATGGCTGAGTTAAATATGAGTATATAGTATTCAGTATGCCTATTATCTATACTAAATAGCCAGTATGTATATGTTATATGTAAGTATATAAGTGTGTATATATTATATATAAGTGTATTATATATAAGATTCGTGTAGTACACACATATGGACACAGACATACATATTTGTCTGTCAGTTGTGTTACAGGCCCCTGGACCTGGGTCTCACTTGTGTTGTTGAGTTACTGGCTCGAGTTTGCTACCCTCCTCTTTTCCTGCCCCAGAGACCAGCCCTATGACCCCCCCAAGACCACAGCTGAGCCCCGCTGTGGATCCACCTTAAACACTCCTGCTGGGTTCAGCACTGGCTTTTTCACAAGTTGGTATTTCCACGGTCCCCAGGCCAGACTCCAGCAGCCCAAGAGGATGGAGGGAAATGAGCTGCCGAGAGAGCTGTGGACCTGGGTTCTGAGCAGGCTCTTGTGGTCTAGGCCAAAGGTCCATCGGATCGGGGTCTGCTGTTGATGTCCAGAAGAAAGAGAATAAGGAAGTTTTGGGGTTTTTTTTAAGATTTATTTATTTATGCATACAAACTGGGGTACAGGCCAGAGGCATGGGGCGGCGAGAGGGTTCACCAGAGACAGAGTGGGGAGCACAACAGGCAGAATGATGGAAACACACTACTGAGGGGAGCAGCGGGCGAGGCAGGAGAGGTCTGCTGCGCCATGTGGGAATCTCCCCAGCCAGGCATCGAACTCACATCACCACTGGGACAGCTTCACAGCGCAGCGCTTAACCGCTGTGCCACCCGGGAGGCCCAAGAGAATAAGGAAGTTTTGATGGCTGTGTGCCCAGGGGCTAGAAAAATGCCTGGCGCATAGTAGGTTCTCCATAGGCACCTGTGGACATGGAGGTTGCCAGTCTTCTTTCTTAAAGAATTTAAAATTTTAGGCGCCTCCCTGGTGGCACAAAGGATTAAGTCTTAGCACTATGAAACTACCAGCAGCCACTGGAGACAAGTTCGATCCCCAGCCAGGGAGCTGACCCACCTGGCACAAGAATTTAAAATCTTAAACTCATTGCACACCCAAAAACAGGCACTTGGAAGGCCTTTACATTGCTCTAGATTTCCTGTTTTGTTAGTTGTAGACACAGAATCTTTCATGGCTCTCACGCGGGTATACTGATTACGGCTGCTAAGTTCACTAGTGGATCTAAGTTTCTTCCAAAATGTTCCACCCTAGTGGGCTGTTCATTATCCTCAGGGGGGTCTGCCTCTCACACCTCTGGGACTAAGTTTGCCCCCCTCAACTGTCCACAGCCTGAAGCTTCCAGAGGCTTCTGAATTCAGACCACAGCTCCAGAGAATGAGGAGGAAGGAGTGAGTTAGGTGGCATTAGGGCGGCCTGACACAATTTTTCTTGGGTCTGTTTAGAGAAAATGATTTTTGTAGATGTTTCTTCCTCCTTCGAAGACATGCAAGTTTTCAGAAAGACTGGTCCACCCCTCCTCAACTCACCCCCCCCCCCAAACACACCACAGCTGTCTAAGACAAGGTCCAATGCATCACCTGTGGGAATGCCTCCCCAAATCTACCCCCTGCCAGCATTCTCATCGGACTTTGCTGTCATAAAATGACACAAAAACTAGGTTTCCTGGTTTGCTTTTGAGGACGCTGTCTGTTGTGATAACACAGGAGCTGAGCAAAGACGGCAGGAGAAGCTCAGTTCATTAAGTCACTGTGTACAAAACGACGGAAAAAATAAGGAAATCAATGGTTTGATCTTTTTTTCATAACAAGTGAAAAACTAAGTTTCCTGTTTTCTTGCCTGCAATTCCTTTCTAGTCTTTAGTTTTTATTTTCTGTGGCCTCAAATCTAAAATGGCCCACACTCGCTCATAAAAAAGAAAAAACTAGCAGAGAAGGGTTTCCATTTTAGATTGTGTACTTGGGGAACCTCTTCCTGAATAGCTCCCTGTACCCCACGTAGCTTTATGGGACCCACACCCTCACCCCACACCTCCCAACCCCACACCCCTGCCCACCACAACTGCTGGGAAGGCCTAGCCACTCTCTTCGGGGAAAACCACCTCTTGTGACTCCAGGGAAGGACAGAAGTCCCCCGTAATTGTCACGTTGGCCAAGAATGCAGCTGGGAGAAGGGGGGGCGGGTGCAGCTCTCTCAACTGCAGTGAGCCCCGGACTAACAGGACAACCGTCCCGTGTGGCCAGAGCAGTGGAACAAGGGGGTTTGGGAGACAGACTCGGAGTTGGGGAGGCGCGACCGTGTAAACGCCCGGCCAGCGCCTCCGCAGTGCGCGGTCGCCACAGTCTTGGTCTGTTCCGAGCGTGGCTGAGCGCGCTGCGCGGCAAGCTCGCTGTCCAGCGTCTGCCCCGGTCACGGCAGAGACGCCCGGTCTGCATGTCCCATGGGCGACTCCGCGGCTCCCTGCCCTCCCTCAGCTGTCTGACGAGAACCAAACGCCTCAATACAAGGACGCTTTCGTTTCCGAGAGTCTTAAAGGTGGAGCGGGCTTCAGGCCTCATCTGACCTGTTTCTCAGACTTGCCCTTGGTGAACCCGCAGGGAGAGGGCCTGCCTGTGACCTGGGCGGGGGCTGGGAGGGCCATTTTTAAAACCCCAGAGTTGTTCTGATATCAGGTGTGGGGGCGCAAAGGAAATCATCCTGTGTCCACCTCCCCACCCCCACCCCCGTTCTTCCAGCCTGGCAAATAATCACCCAAGACAAGAGAGAAAAGCCCTAGAGAAGTGGGACAGAGCAGCTCCGCCTCCCGTGTGTGTGTGTGTGTGTGTGTGTGTGTGTGTGTGTGTGTGTGTAGGGGACCCCCGTGTAGACGGACAAGCTTGCCCCAGCTTTAGACACCATCTTGACTAGCTTACCTGGGACAAGGGAGGTGGGTGAGGAAGAGGAAATCAGCTGGGGCATTGACTTGGGAAAACCAGGGTATTTCTGCCTTCTCCTTGGAAAAGAGATCAGGGAATTAGCTCTTTCTGGAATAGATCGCTACAGAGAGAAGTTTAGACAGAAACATCAAACGCAACTCCACCCAGCCTTGAGCCCCGCCCCCCCCCATGAAGTTAAGCCTCTTGCCATAGCGGGTTTTAGGGGCCGGATTTCTCCTCCCCTATACCAGACAAAGAGGGCAAACCTAGTACAAACGTCTTATTTTTCACACGGGCCACAGAGAGATAAAATGCATGGTTTGTGAGAATTTTAAATCTCTTCTGAAATAAAGCAAATGCTTCATTATGCAACCGACATTTGCCTGTGCCTGCCCGGTTCTCTGCGCTGTTAGGCAGGGACAGCCTGAGGGTGACAGGTTGCGAGCTTCGACCTCTGTCGTCTCACCTGGTTGAAGCAGAGTCATCCCCTCATTAGTAAATGACTCAACACATACTACGGACATCTGGGGCCGTGCAGGCTGTCGGGATAGAACATGGACTGCGGCTTCTTTGTGCTTGGAACTCTCTGCGCGAGGGGGCCCTTTTCCTTCCCCCGGCTGCAAGGTGCATTACTCCCGGATGAAATGCTCTGGACGGCAGGGGAGTCGCCTACACCACTGCCTCGCTCAGCCCTGCTCCCACAGTGCCCCTCAGTCTTCCGTGTGCCTTCTTGGCATCAGCTCAGTGTCCCAGTTCATTCGGACGCTAACCTTGGGATTTTTTCTTTTATATTCAGACTCCTTCATTTCCCATTTGGGGCAGGATTTCACCAATGAGTGCTTGGCAGCAACTCTCCCTCACAAGTGGCTTCTCGTGGCAGAATGAGCACTGGCTGGCCAGCTGCAGAAGTGGGTCCTTCACTGGCTCTGAAAAGATGCATTTTAATGTTCAGAACAGGTGACAAGGAACAGCCCATGCCAGATCCGGGCTGCTGAGGAAGACGCGGTAGAGGACTCATATCTGGGGCACGCCTGATGTGTGAAGACCCCCTAAACGATGAGGGTCATTGTCAAGGGCAAATGATGCTTCTCTCCTATTGTCTGGGAAAAAGCCTGAGATGTTGGGTCTCATAAACCTTGCCATAAAAATTGCCTTTGATGTGCTTTCATTGATGGGAAACAGACACACGTACAAGACTCCATGCCTCCCCAAAGGAGAGCAACTCGTGGGTTTAGCAGCTTCCGCGATCCTATAGGCGACCAGCTCTCTCATTTATTCTTCTCTGCATCAATACGAGCAGAACAATCCCAGACTTCGATGTGAGGGAACACGGACTCGTACGAAGTCCTTTCTGTGGTGTTTTCAATCCCCTCCCTGGCAGAGGGGCTTCTGGGGGGAGCCGGGTCTCCTCGGCCTCATCCCTCCGTCTCTCAGAGCCAAGGTCTTATCTCAGCTCACTCCCAGACACGACGTACCAAGCATCCGTGGCCATCTTTCAAGCTCTTTTCCTGTTTATTGCTTTAAACTGGGAACAGGCTCGCTGAACAAAGGCAGTCCCCCAAGGCCAAGCAGTGTGCTACCCGCTAATAAATATTCCATGTCTCATGTCTCTCAAATGTTATTGTGAATCATCTTTCCCTCCTTCCTTCCCGTGGTGCAGTCATCTTGCTGGCTCTCAGTTTTCCCTCTTTGTCTGGGGCCTCAGCTGCCTCCAGTTCACAGCCATGGTCTTTGTCTCCCCTATCCGCTCTGCGGGGCCTCCTTTTCCTAAAGGATCTGGCACCCACTTTTCCACGACATTGTTCCTTTGTTCCAGGGAAAAAAATAACTTTCGGAGACAACAGAAACGGTTCCAAAGGCCACCGGGTGACATCCGCCCTCACCTGATCTTTATTCCTATCTGGTTTTTAATTGCATTTTCCCCCACTTCTCGAGCACCGGGCCCTTCCCTTCCTCCCCGACAGGAAGGAGCATTTTATTTCTCATTCAGGACGCTCTCCTACTGGTGTCTGTTCTTCAGAAGCTCCAGCGGCCTCTTGTTACCTGTTGGCTGATCCGTTGGCCTTGCTGTGGTTTATTACCTTTTCAGCCTCTCTCCCCCGCCTCTTTCCCGAACTTAGGCCAGAACTTACAACCTGCTGGCTGTTCTCATCTTCACTATCATTATCTTCAGACTGAGTCTTCCCCAAATGGATTTTTTCCCCAACCCCGTGCTCTTTAAAGAAACAAAGAGGAGACGGATGTGATAGTCCCTACAGTCGGGGCCTCTGTGCTTTGTTCGAGCGAGGGCCTCACAGCCAAAGCCGAGCCTTGACTTAACACACAAACTCAGTAGACAGAGCAGTACCCGCGCCCGGCCCACCAATTGGCCGAGGATACAATCAGAGGTATCTTCTTATCTCCCTGGTGCACTGACAAAACTCGATTCATTAAAATAATAAAAAAAGATCTTGGTCCCTCATGTGAGCGGCATGCGATTTTCCATGAAGATTCACCTCAGAAGGCGCCGTGCCTATTATCCATCCCATTTATAAATCAAACGCCCTCGCCCTGCGGCTGCACGCTGGCATGTCAGCGTGCTTTGGGTCAGCCACACACACTTCCACGTGAACTGCAGATTAAGGCAAAGAGACAGGAAAGCGGCTCTTTCTTCCCCCCCTTTTCCACCAGTAATAGGCAGCTGGAACGTTAAAATCGGGCTGAGACTCCAAAACCAAAGTCCCATGGACCATAGAAGCAAAGAGACTTGAGATAAAAGACAGGCTCTGTCAGTTCCCTTGGATCCTTCACGCTCTTTCTCTCCCCTTCATCGCGTTCACGGGAAGGCAAGGGGTGCGCACGTGTGTGGGAATTAAAGAATGTGTCTAGGACCAGATGGGGCAGAGCCTGGCCCAAGAGCGGCTTTGGTCTCGACAGCCCGTGAGGGTGGCGCAGGGCGTGCGGGCTCTGTCTCCGTCCACAAGTGAGACTAGAAGAAAACTTTGGGGAGGCCCCTGGGAAGGCCACCGAGGATGCTTCTGAGTGGGCCCACCAACAGGCGCAGCTCCCGAGACCACCGACCACGTCTGAAAGTCGCGTTCCGGCCACTCATGCAAGTGGCTTTAGCTTGCTGCCTCCAGTCTGTGTCCAAAACTCGCGAGTCGCCAAGACCCACTGGGGAACGTCTTTAAGAAAATCCCCGGTAGAAGATACGTCAAGACTCCCCAAGGCTTGCTCCCCGGGCCCCTCCCCTCAGCTGGAACCCTATTAGCTTTTGTCATGAATAACAGAAAACAGAATTAGAAGGGGGGCAAAGGAGAAGAAAGGGCTTTGCCATCTGCACTTCCTTTGGGTTTTGTAATCTGTCCTGTTACAAGAACCAGGAGGTAATGCACTGAGGGGATTCAGAAAGGTAAAAGTCTACCCCAAAGTGGGAAAGCCTGGAATTCATCCCTGGGAAACGCGACGTGTGATGGCTCTTGGACCTCATGAGGGAACAGGCGAAAAGGAAAAGGGAAAAGGCGATCTGGAAAAATGGTGGTGATAGAACCGATGGCCTGATTTTGTCATTCGTCTTACCCTGAGACTTTACGATCCCCCTGCTTCCACCGCTACTTGAGCACGATAGAAGAGAGAATTCAATGAAACCTCTCCAAAGAAACAAAAGACTGAAGATGATTGACGTAGACTGTTTCCTTTGAAATAATAAAATATTGTCCAAACAAGTAGACCACAGCATATCTCAAGCATTCACCCCCGAAGACCCTTACGTGATGGTCTACGTCCAGGTCGATTTTAAGATAAATTGAAGACGGTTCATTGGCAGGTCTAGTTCTCATGTAGAACAGTCTTGGTCAACCTTTTTTGCTATTCAAAGCAGCATTTCCCAAAAATCCAAATCTACACGGATTGAACAAAATATCAAGGGTGGGGTCAGACATGTGAATTAAAAATAAAATCCTCCTATAATCCTGATGTGTGTCAAAAGCTGAAAAGCACCAAGATCACGACTTGGCCTAGGGACAAGTTCGCGCCATTAAATCATACATGATACATGACTTTGTGAACTCTCGTGGGGCTTTCCCCCACTTTTCCTGGTAACAGAGGTAAACCTGGTGTTCGCCCGGTTTCCCTTCAGGGTGTGGCACTTGTCAGAGGTGGCAGAATGGAGAGAGGAAGCACTAATTGTCCCCTAACTGAAGGTCAATGCCCACAGTCACACAGTAGGTCCACACCACCTGCACCTACCAAACAAAAGCAGCAGAGGGGACCCTGCCTCCTTAGAGACGATGCTTACAGCTAGTTCTTTAAATGCAGTGACTGCAGCACAGGTGTCTTTCTTAGACGGTCTCACTGAGCTTGTACTGCTACAGTCTGTTACTGCTTTCAGGAGAGTTTCTAGTTGCTTAATTAACTTGGGATAGATGACTTAGGTTTTCAAGGTAGTCATTCATATGACTTTGCAAAGTCAGCTCTGCCTGCACTATTACCACACTAGAATGCAACACTGACAATGCTTTTGACTTAAAGAATTACGTGTGCTCTTTACCCAGACACTTCCCTGGCCAGGGAACGTAAGACTTCCTAGATCTCTCTATTAAGCTCTTCTTTGTCAGCCTGTCACACACACTGACATTCAAAGCTTGACTGAAAAGCCACAATCAGTTCCTATTGTGACTTAATCTAATAATAGACATGTAGATCAGGGACATGCCCAGACCACACAATATCGTAACAGTGACATGCCTTCGAGAGCCTCTATTCCAGAAACAGAGAGCCTCTATTTCCATTCACAAGTCAGAAAACTAAGGTACAGAGAGGCAGCAGGCTCAGATGGCCCGGTCTGTATAAAAATCAAATCTCCTTCTTCTGGGTCAAGGCTTTCCTCACTGATCATACTGCCGTGATCATTACTAACTAACAGGGTTGAGATTAGTTAAGGAGTGGGTGATACTGGCTCTTGACTAAGAAATCTGATCCACCAGCTCACACCAACCTAAGAGGCACATAAGAAGGAGACCCCACAAGGTCACAATGCTCGGGCACAGAGGCTGAGCTGCAAACTACATGAGGGTGGAATCTTTGGGGATGGTGAAAAGTCCAGCCAGACACAGTGCTTGGCACACGCGTGGACATCCTTGTCCATAAAACTGTCTTCACGACTAAGCTATACCGAGGAAACAAGTTTTTCATTTCTACATATTTCTCATTTCTACATCTCTCTTATTTTTAGAGATCCTAACCAAAGTACAAAGACCCACTTTCAGTATCGACATAGGAGCTATCTCTTTCTGAGTTTGGTGTAAGCCCAGGAGAGGACAGACTCCCAGGCCTGTTATCACATCTGTATAGTGTCTGCCAAGAGAAAACGATTCCTAAGATTTTTTGAAATGTCCAGCAAAACTTATCATCTTCTATAGAATTTACTAAGAATGAGAAATTATATTAGGAATCTGTGTTGTCACTGATTTAGTTCATATTTAAATTCAATGTTTAAATATTTATCAATGCTATCTGACAATCAACATTTCAAATAGTTCAAAGCTTTATTTTAAAAAGATGTCTTGTGCTCCAGGCCTGTTGTCCAGAGACAACATCCTTCAATTCTTTCAGCTATTTAATATATTAAATTATCTTTCAATAACATGATTCCTTATACATTATGAATTTTCAAAAAGAGGTGGCAACAATTAGCCTCTGGAATAAATATTAAGGATTTTGATTTCCTTCTCCACTGCATTCAGATCCATCATGTAAATCATCAGAGATACCCTGTCTCTCCCCTACCCCTCCAATATAGTGACCACTAACTTCTGATTAGTTCATATTCAGTGTTTATAGCATTAATACTATTTAGCCTGGTCCGAGATGAGTTGCTTCACTAAATGGCTTCTTTTTGTCTCAAATTATGACATCTCTGAACTCTGGAGGCATCTTTCCTTTGTGGTTAGCCAGATAGAGCCATCACAACATCAGCATTGCTTACACACAGGTTCGGTCAATGCTATTGCTGATGTCATCACTTCCCCTCAGTCCACATGTGTTGAGTGTAACTGCCATACAAAATATCTTCAAAAGATTACATATGAATTGGCATTAAAACAAAAAGTGACTGTGCACATAGAAAAGCCAAAACCACAATATACAAACACAACCACCACCAGAACAATGGATTATACAGTCATTATTCTGTCAGTTGAGAAATGACAGCAAGTTAGTATATTCTTGCAAAGCATAACAGAGCGCTGTGTGTGAGATCTAAGATGATCTAAGTCCCACAAGTCAGGGAAGCTATGTGATGTTGGTTAATGATATATGAAAGGGTACCTAGCACAGCAATGCCACTGAAGAGAGGAAAAGACACCAGATCCTTCAGGTTGGAATAGAGAAAAGCTCAAAGCAGCAAGAGACTATCACACAAGACTACCATCAAGTAATTTTGTCACAATTTTCTTACAGAGAATTTTCTTTCTTAGTGGTATATAAAATGTCAGTGTGCCTTATAATGGATAGAATCTAAATGTTAACAAAATATGAACTGTAATATATGATGTACTACATGAAATATATTACAATTACATTAGCTTTTTTGAATACTTTGTTTTCCTAGAGCTACTGTTCTGTTTTTTTTTATTCGTGTTGTTTTCTGAATGCCTATTATAAGTTCATTCAGTAATTGTCCTCTAAAAGTGTATATCGCTGAAGGCAGGCAAAAGCAGGAACAGTCCCAGTTTCAGTGATGGGTTTCAGTCTGTCCTGGTGGTCTATGGGCCTACAGCACAGCTGGAGTCCTCCAGGCTCCCTTCACTGGCTTCCCGTGAGATTCCTTGCTCCCTGTGTGTTCTCGGCACCATAGTGTTCCTCTTGTTTTTATATGTCACATACAAAACTCTTCTGGAGAAAGAGTTCGTAGAAGTCCTATTTTTTGGAGGCTTTGCTGGATAGTTTGGCAGGATATAAAATTCCAGGTTGGAAATCATTTACCCTGAGCATGTTTAAAGCATTATTCCATTCTTCTCTAACCCCCAATGTTGCTCTCACTCACCCAAAAATCATTTTTACATTCTTTGTTTGTGATGTGGTCCCCACCTTTCATGAGTTTCTCTCTATTTCCAACATTCTAAAATTTTATAGTGATCTTTCATAATCTAGGTCTATTTTCATCCATTATGCTAGTTTCTTGGTGGGTTCATTCAGCTAATAATGGGAAACATTTGTGGATCGTTTCTCTGGTAATTTCTACCCCTCTGTCTATTTTCTCTTTCTAGGACTCTTATTTAAATATGTAAATTTTCAATCTGACCCTTTAATTAAAAATTTTTCTGTTTTCCATCTTTTTATTGCAAGTTTCTAATATTTTCTTTTATATTTTTATGCAATCATATTTGAAATTTCAAGGTCTCTTTTATAGTCACTGTGTGACCCTTTTTTATAGCATTATGTTCTTGTTTCATAGATATAATGACTCTTCATATCTCTGAGGCTAGTTTTCTCCTCAGTTTTCTTCTCTACACGTGGTCTCTATTTTCTCCAGATTTTTTCCTTTATTTTTATTATTTTTACTGAATTTACATTAGTTTTATAACATTGCATAAGCTTTCCTCCAAATTTCCTTTTCCATTGTTTTGGTCAGTCTTTCTGAAGTTCCCCTCAAATTCATGCAGATACAATTCATTACAGTAATCTGCTCATGTTTTTTAATGGAGAACTAAAAGGCTGACTGGAAGTTGAAAAGGGAGAGGCTTTGCAAGTCATGCACTTCCCTGGAATGACTTCACTGGCCTTTCTATTCCCAGATTCCTGGCTGTCAGTGCTTTTTGGTCAATACCCTTGGACTCGTCAGATTCCTCAGAGGAGGGGGCTTGCAGTCATCTGCCTGGTTTCCAGCATTTACTGAGCCCACTGAAGGAATAAAGTGGAGGTTCTCCCCTTCCCTAAGGCCATCTTGACCATCTTATTTTTAGGAGATCCCCCCTACTTCAGCATTGCCACTGATCTCCAATCCAGAGATCCTTGATTTCATGTCTCCAAAAAAAGAACTTCCTGTCTCTACATGATGGTGTGGAGGCCTAGAGAAGGGGGCAGGTCCCACCTAGACTGCATGAAAATCCAGATCTGAGGCTTAACTGATTTTTTAACAGCCTTGCACACAATTCTGCTTTCAGTCCATCTGTACCCTTCCTTTCAAAGGCACCTTGCACGGCTGGTTTCTGGGCCTGTCATGGTTTAGAGGTTCAACTCAGATCCTTCTTGTTTCTCCACAGCCAGTACTCAGCTTCTATGCTACTTGCTATGGCCTTTCCAGCTCTCAACATTTAGTTGCCATCCCCTTTCATGCTCACTGTGTCCTTCAGGACTATGCCTGAAGTTTCCTTGTAGTGTGATTTTAGGAGGAAGCTGTGGTAATCACATATGTTAGAGTCGTGAAGTCATTGAAACCTTTCCCCATTAAACTGTGGCTTAAATACAATGTTTTTCTTGGAATCATCCATATCATGGAATTAAAAAGCACTCAAGTTTCTCTCATAAAAATCTGTTCAAACCACACCAGTGACAGAGAAGAACTTGTATAAAAATGATGGCTCAGCAAATTTTCTATTTCCACTTTAGTAAGAAAAAGATACTCTGTAGTTGCAATAAGGCATTAACTGTTTGGGTTGACGAGTGCTGAAAGGAAAACATTCCTCGTCTCCCTGTCTCCTGAGTTTTGTAACTAGATCTAGTTGGTTTCCTGTCACTACTAAATGAAGAAAGATCCCGAGAGAAAAACAGTCATAGTTAGAAAGCTGAGTCTGAACTGTAAACAGAAGTGGAGTGGTATCTGAGTTCGGGTCACTGAGATCATTTAGGTCCTGAGAATCCCCAGGATTATGACCTTCCCACAGCCCTGCCCTTCCACCCTGTGGGGAGCTGCCACAAGTTTCCAGAGGCATGGACCTCACTGGAATCTCCAAGACGTAAGCAAGTCAAGGGAATCCCCTCCTCTTTGTGACCAAGATCAAGTGACCAAGCCATGAGACTGTCAGCAGTGGCATGCCACCAGCCACAGGACTGGCACTAACTCGCCCGATAATTGAAGAAGGCATTCCTCGTCCTTGAGCATTTTCAAGTAAGCGAATAGCCCTGCTGATTCTGTCAGCGCCTCTAGACCTGCAAAGAAAACCAGCTTTGGGTCAAAGACAACATGCTGGAAGACAGAGCAGAGAGGCAGAATAAAAACACCACTAGATTCTCCATCAGCACAACCAGAAGCCCAGTTTGCCTTGTAATCTTCCATTATAGGAATCAATAACCTTCCTTCCTTCCTCCCTTCCTTCCTCCCTCCCTCCCTCCCTCCCTCCCTCTTTCCCTCCCTTCCTCTCTCCCTCTCTCTCTCCCTTCCCCTTCTTTCATTCTTTCTTTCTCTCTCCTTTCCTTTCTCTCCTCCTC
>PVIJ01016101.1:0-33929 GCA_004024925.1 Scalopus aquaticus
GAGGGATGCCGGGACCTCCCGGGCCAGGCCGGCACTGCCAGGAGCCTGTCCTCTGTGTCCAGCGACCCTGGGCTCCTGCTTCGGGGCCCTGCTCAATTCTGCCTCCTCCGTGAGGCCCTTCAGTCTCTTCCCTCCAGCTGGTCCTCCCTCCTCAGGCTCTGTCTTGCCTCTCGCAGGCCTCCGACCTCCCCCTCCTCTACAGAGAATATAACATCTTTCCTCTTCCTTTTCATGGGTCAGGCTGCGCTCAAAGGTCACCTTGGCCAGGGGCCTCCTGAGCCACCCTCGGTCTCGTCCCCCGGTGCATCCCTGAGCCCGTGGGTCTGGCCGTTTGGGAGAGGAACTGTAGAAGGTTCCTTCTGCAGCGGGTGCTGGGTAAGTGCTAGCTGCTGAAGAACTGCTCTGGAAGGCTGCCAGATTTAGCAGGAAAGTAAAATACAAATGTAGCACATGCAACTCAAGACAAATTTCAAATAGGCCACAAAACCTTTTTGAGTATGGTATATCCCAAATGTTGAATGGGATATACTTGTACTAAAAATGTCCTGCTTATATCAACTTCAAGTGCCACTAGGCAACTGTATGTAATCTGGCAGCCCAACTGCCTCCTGCCCGTCTTGGCCCCCTAGCTGGGGTCCACAGCTAGACCACCAGCTCCACGGGGCACTCATCTGTCTGGCCACTGTGTTTGTCCTGCCCTCAGCACAGAACCGACATGCAGCAGGGGATACATACCCCCTCAGGCCATGTCAGGGACCCTGCCCCAGCCAGCTGGAAGCCCGGTGCCTGCAGCCCTTGTGGATTTCCAGGACCGTGATGCAAATCCATGACCAGAGGGAGGTGCGGGCTTTTGGACTGCAGGCCCGTTTTAGAGCGACTCTAACAGCCGAGAATCTCTGAGCCCCTACTGTGCGCTGAGTATCTCTGAGCTCCTACTGTGTGCTCAGTGCCTATTGTGCACCGAGCCCCTCATTTCACCTCTAATAACTGTTCTGTGGGGAAGGCACATTATTCACGTTGTGGGTGGCACACTTGGGCTCAGAGAGGTTTCTCCCTGGCCCCAGGTCACACAGCAGAGCTGAGCCAGGTGGGCCTCCTTAGTATGACTGTAGCCTTTGGGGGGGTGCGTGAGGGGTGGTTTAGTGAGCATGCCGGCTGCTCCCCCCACCCCCGCTGTGTGTGCTTCTGCGCCCTGAAGTGACCGTCCCCCCACCCATCTTGCTTACGCAGTTCATGTACTCGGCAGGTCCTCTTCCCCCCGCTTGGTGCAGAGGGGAATTTCCCTCACGAACGTGAGTGAAGAGTTTGAATGAATGAGACTCTGCTGAGCCTCAACTCCAGGGGCAGGGAGGTGGCGGGTGAGGGTGGCGGGGCAGTCAGACACACGGGGCTTCCTCCAGCCTGCCCCTTAGTGGCTCTGTGGCTTCAGGTGAGTCACTCGCTCGGGTTCACCATCTCTAAGGAGGGGTTCAATGCACCCCAACATCTCAAGGCCCTGAGATATCCCAGCTGCCACCCTGTGGCCGCAAGTGACCAGGTCAGTACGTGGCCACCTTTTCTTGCGTTACCTACTGGGGCAGAGCCCCAAGCCTGGTGTGCAGAGGAGTCTTGGGGTCTCGGCAGGTGGCGTCATCCCTGGCTCTTCCGGTGGCAGCTGCTGAAAGGGAAAGCGGCTTCTCCTTTCAGTCTCGGGCACGTAGGGCAAGGTCAGGCCAGGTCAGCCTGCCGGAGCTGCCTCCCTGCAGAAGCTGACACTCGCTCCTGCTGTCCTTGATGGCGTGCATGTGTGGGCACGTGTGCGTGTGTGATAAGAAAGTGTGGCCTGCAGTCTGGGGGGCCTCACAGGTTTTCTGCGCATCCCCCGGCCTGGAAGAGTGACTGTCTTTGCTCCAGATTCCCCAATTGTCATCACCGTCCCTGACATGTGCTTGGAATAAGATTCAAACTCCCCCAAGGCTCCAGGGCACGCAGTCTGGTCCTGCCCAGGGCACCTGCCCCTCCTGTGCCCCAGCCCCTGCCACTCCCGGCCTTACCGGCCTCGGGCACCTTGGCCTGCGCTGTGCCGCCCCCTCAGCGGCTGCCTTCTGCTTCCGCCCCTGCACAGAGGTGCCTTCAACGCCACAGACCCTGGTTTGTTTCTCCCCAGTCGGAATAGAACCTCTTCCAGCAGGGTCCAGGGTCTTTATCGCTTGTCCTGCTGCACCCTGGGGCCCCTCCTATCTGTTGAAAGAAAGGCTGAGTGGCCGCATTAGTGCACTCACATGTCTGCTGAGAGCCCCGTTCTTAGGGCGCATAATTCATTCATTAGTTTATTCCTTCAGCGAAAAGCACTAGGTACAGGGCGCTTCCGCAAGCCTCTGGCCCCTGCCCTTGTGCATCTGTGTCCAGCCAGGTTTGTGTTTGGAGGTCTGGGGGCCAAGCAGGGTGAGAGGCGCTGAGCAGGTGAGAACAGGAAGCAAACACCACCTGGCGATGTCTCTGGGATCCTCCAATTCCAGGGCGCTCCGCCTTCTCCCACACATTCCCCCTTGTGGATGGTAAGAGATTAATATATGCAAATACCCTTTTCCTTTGGTGGTTTTAGCCTTGAACTCTACGGATTAAGTTACTTGATTTAAATACATATTTGGGCGCTCCCACCCCCCACATATACATGTATAAATCCTAAACACTAAATAAAATCCCCTCATTTCACATGTGCTGTAGAGCTTCTAATCCCAAGTCCTGTGGGCATTTCAGCAGCTAAGACGGTTCAAGGGGCTGCTGAGATTTTATTTGGAATATCAAATACCTGGATAATATGGGATGCCCCTTAATGGGGCTTGCTAATACCAGCCAAAGGGGGACAGGGGCTAAGGCGGGTACTGGTAGGGGTGCTGTGGAGGGAAATCGGTGAGGAAGGAGGGGATTCTACCAGGCTTGCCAGGGAGCCAGGCTGCGCACTGCTGGTAGGGGAAGGGACCCCTGGGTGGGTGCACTGGAGGCATGGTTGCCACTGTGGGTTCATCAGAAGCCTTTAAGGAGGGTCTGGGGACAAGTGTGTTCGAGGAGGAGCCCTGGTCTGCAGGGGGTGTATTCCAGATGGTGGATGAGTCAAAGGGGTCCAGGGTTGGGGAACGGCAGGGGCTGGAGCTCCCATAGCCAGGCCCAGGGGGCACCCTGCACTGACCTGGTCACAGATGATGAGCATGGGGGAGATGGGTTCCTCAACGAAGCCTGGGACCCCAGTCTTGCTTCCAGGCTCCCTGCACACAGGGGAGACTCCAGGCCTGCAAGGCCTCTGCGGAGGGGGTGGGGGGTTGGGGTGGGGGGGCAGGGCAGAGCTGGGTCTGTCCTAGGGTGCCTGGCAGCACATGGCACATTGAACCCCCCCTCCCATGCTGTGCTGGGCGTGGGCCCCTGGTTCACTCTGCCTGAAGCGTGTCAGCCATCGGGGCCTCCCCCTTTCTCTTCTGCAAACCTTGGCTTAACCAGTTGATCCAGAGCAACCTTTGCGTTGACCCTTTAGTCTGTTCCGCTGGTTCCCGTCGTCGTGGCACCAGTCTCCTTCAGCAAACCCAGTCACTTCTTGTTAATGATGTTCTGCTATCTGCTGTGTCCATCAGAACGCAAGCTCCTGGGGGCAGGGTCTGGGGTGGTCTTGCTGGCTGATGCTTCCCCTGGGGCTGGCCCAGGCCCGCCCGGCACACAGCAGGTGCTCAATAAACATCATGTTAATTGGATGAGCTTGACACACATTGGCTGAGTCCCTCTTCCCCCAGGAGCTGGCCTATCAGGGCAGTCACAGCCTTCGGACCCCACAAACCACCCAAGAGCCATGGACTCTGGGAATCCTTGCTGAGCACCTCCCAGCCCGCTTCTGCCACGGGGCAGGACCTGGAGAGAGAGGCAGTGAGTCAGCCCCTGTCCAGGGTCTGGAGCCCCGCTTGTCCCACCTCACCAGGGAGAGGACACCAAGCGGAGTGGGAGGGAAGCTGGGGACAGCTGGGACTGAGCTTTCTCTCGTCTGACACCCACTTTCACTCTCTCTCTTGCTTTTGTATTGAAGATGCAACTCAGCCTTTTGTTTCTCTCTACCCCCTCTCCTACCCTCTTTGCATCATCATCGTGATTATTATCTTTATTATTTTGTGATTTTGAAGGTCTTAACATAGACATCTCTACACCCTTAACTTCTCCATTAACTTAAAGTCAACATTTGAGCCACTTCACCTAAAATGTAGAATTCTTGCAACAGGGTCAGTCCTGCATCCTTTAAGTTTCAGTGCTCATATATATGTATATAATGTTTGCTTTAGATAGTCCTATTTATTTCCCAGAAATTAAGAGAAAAGATGATCTTCCCTATTTATCCTGATGGCGTTTCTGATGTTCTTCTTGAGGATCTGAATTTCTGTCTTAGATCCTGTCCCTTCCACCTGAAGACTTTTTTTTTTATTATTATTAAAAAGGTTTTTTTTTTTTTAAATAAATCTGAAAATGACTATTTTGCCTTCATTCCTAGAGGATATGTTTGCTGGATATAGAATCCTTGGGTTGAAGTAAGTTTTTCTTTCTCTTAAAAAAAATACTACTTTTAATTTCCAAATAATTATAGATTCCCAGGGAGTTCCAAGCAGTGTATGCAGAGATTCGGGTCCCTTCCACTCATTTTTCCCAATGGTTATTTCTCATGTCAGCACAACAGCCAATGGAGGTTCACATTGGTACTCTGCGTGTGCACCTCTTAATCACTTGTGTTGGTTCCTGTAACTGCCAGACAAGACACAGAACATTCCATCCCCGCAGAGATCTCTCTCTCTCATTGCCCCTCTCAGTCTCCCCCAGCCCCCAGCAATCACTCATCTGCTCTTTATTTCTACACTTTTGTTGTTTAGGGAATGTTATATAAATGAAATCACACATTCATTTATACAGAACGTTTTTTTCACTCAACATGATGCCTTTGAGATCCATCCAAGTTGTTGCATGCTAATTCCTTGTTACTGTTGCGTACTAGTCCACATTTTATGTAACCGTTCATCTACTCATGGGCATTGTGGTTGTTTCCAGTTTGGGGCTATTACAGGTAAAGATGCTATGAATGTTCCCATACACACTTTAGTGTGGACATAGCTTTACACTTCTCTGGGATAAATGCTTAGAAACTTAACTGTTGGGTCATATGTAAGAGCATATTTAACTTTCTTTTTTTTAAAAAAGATTTATTTATGCATACTAGCTGGGGTGTAGACCAGAGATGTGGTGGGGGGGGGAATGAGAGGATTCACTAGAGAAAGAGTGGAAAGCAGAACAGGAAGATCCACTGAAATCCACTGCTGAGGGGAACAGTGAGTGAGGGAGGAGAGGTCTGCTGTGCCATGTTGGACGCTCCCTAGTTGGGTATTGAACTTGTGTTGCAGTGGCTCTGTGTAACTTCGTAGTGCTGTGACTTAATCCGTTGTGCCACAGGCCCTCTTTTTTTTTTTAAGATTTATTTATTTATGCATACAAGAACTGGGGTGTAGGCCAGAGGTGTTGAGGGGGGGATGAGAGGATTCACCAGAGACAGAGCGGGGAGCAGAACAGGCGGATCTACTGAAATACACTGCTGAGGGGGGCAGTGGGCTAGACAGGAGATGTCTGCTGCATTGTGTGGGTCAGCTGCCTGGCCAGGGAACGAATTTGTGCTGCAGTGGCTGCTGATAGCTTCATAGTGCTGAGACTTAACCCCTTGAGCCACCAGGGAGGCCCCACATTTAACTCTTTAAGAAACTATCAGCTATTTTTTGGAGTGGCCACGCTCTTTTCCACACCAACAGCGATGCACGAATGACCCAATTACTCTGCATCCTAGCCTGCATGTAATGACATCACTTTTTTTTTTTTTTAATTCAGGCTGTTCCATTAGGAATGTAGTGATGTCGCCTCTTGCCTTAATTTGCATTTTCCCAGTGGCTTGTGATGCTGAACATCTTTCACGCTCCTACTTGCCATCTGTAAATCTTCAGTGAATTACCTGTTCATGTGTTTTGCCCATTTTCTTAGATTATTTGTGTGTGTGTGTCTTACTGTTGAGCTTTGAGGATTCTTGGCACTACTTAGATACAAGTTCTTTCTTAGATAGTGATTTATACATATTTCCTCCTAGTCTGTAATTTGTCTTCTTGTCCTCTTAACAGGATCTTTGGTGGAGCAAAAGTTTTCAATTTTGCTGAAGTCCAGTTAATCAATATTTTCTTTTGTGAATTATGCTTTTTTGTATTTTCTAAGAGCTCTTTGCCTAGCTATAGATACTAGCAATTTTCTTCTATGCTTTTGTGTAAAGGTTTTATAATTTTACATTTTAAGTTTGCAATCCATCCTGAGTTAATTTTTACATAAACTGTGGGGATTCATGTTGAGCTTCAATTTTTTTTTTGGTCTATATATATCTAATTCCTCCAGCATCATTTTTAGAAAAGATTTCCTTTCTTTATTGAATTATTTTGCCCCTTTATAAAAAAAACAAACAAAACACTTGAATACATTTGTGTGAGTCTTTTCCTGGTTCTCTGTTCCATTAATTTATGTGTCTCTCCTTCCATCAATACCATATTGTCTCAAGTACAATAACTATATGATGTTTTAAAATCAGGTAGAGTTATTTCTCTTACTTTATTATTTTTAAGATTGTTTTAGATAGTCTAATCCTTTGATTTTCAATATAATTTTTAGAATAATATTGTCTGTATCTAAAAATATCTTGCTTGAGTTTTGATAGGAGATGCATTAAATATACATAAACTGGGGGAGAATCAACTTTTTTTAAAGATTTGTTTATTTATGCATACAAGAGCTGGGGTGTAGGCCAGAGGTGTGTGTGTCAGGGGAGGATGAGAGGATTCACCAGAGACAGAGCGGGGAGCAGAACAGGCAGATTGACTAAAGTACACTGCTGAGGGGAGCAGTGGGCGAGACAGGGGAGGTCTGCTGCACCATGTGAGTTATCACCCTGACCAGGGATCGAACTCCTGCTGCAGTGGCTGCCAATAGCTTCATAGTGCTGAGACTTAACCCCTTGTGCCACCAGGGAAGCCCAGAATCAACATTTTTTCTATGCTTGAACTCCCCATGCATGAACTCAGGTGCCCTATTTATTTAGGTCTTTTTTAAAAAATTCTTTCATCAGTGTTTTGTAGTTTTCAGCATATAAGTCCTGTACATGATTCTTATTTATTCCTAAGTATTTGTCTTTATTTTTTAGTGATTTTTTTGAGTCGCAGATGGTATTATATTTTATAGTTTAGTTTCTGTGTGTTCATTGTACATTATATATAGATGTACAATTGATTCTCTGTGTTAATCTTATATCTTGTGACAGGATGAGCTCACTTGTGTTTCCTGGGAGATTTTCTTGGTAGTTTTCTGGGAGATTTTGTGCACAGAAAATCATGTCATCAAATAGGGACATTGCTATTTTTCCTTTCGGATCTGGATGCCTTTTAATTCCTTTTCTTATCTTATTGCTCTGGCTAGAACTTCCACTACTAAACATAGATTGTTGGACATAATGGGCATTCCTGCCTTGCTCCCAAACTTAGGGGAAAAGTAATCACTATTAAACTTAGAGGAAAAGTCTCTCACTATTAAGTATAATGTAGATTTTTGCAGACATTCTTTATCAAGTGGAAGAATTTCCCTCTACTCCTGTTTTTCTTAGAGTTTTCTTATTGGGATGGACATTTTGTCAAAAAATTTTCAGCAATAATTCATATGATCATGTGAATTTTCTTCTTTAACCTGTTAAATGGTCAATCACACTAACTTATCTCAAAGACTGAGCCAGTTCTATATCCGCAGAATAAGCCCTACTCAGACATAACATATGTATTTGTTTTTATATGTTGATGAACTCTGTTCTTTAATGTTTAGTTAAGGATTTTTGCATTTACACTCATTAGGGACATTGTTCTATAGTTTTATTTCAATCAGTGTAATACACTATACTCATAAAGTGAAGGAGAAAAGCCATATTTTCATATTAAAATTTTTTTAAAAGTCTGGATAAACTCAATGAGATATATATAAATATAAATATAAATACACACACACACACACACACAAACTCCCATCACCTCGAAATAAAGGGACCTTTCTTAATTTGCAAAGAGACATGTAAACAAGTATACAACTAATCTTATACTTAAAGGTGAAACTTCCTCCCTTGTACATTATTATATATCATGAAAATCCTATCAGAATGATAAGGCAAGAAAATGAAATAAAAAACATAAAGGCCACTAGGAAAGAAAGTAAAACTATTTCTCTTCAGAGATGATATCACTGTCTTTTTAGAAAACACTAATGAATCTACAAAGCAACTAATAAATTAATTTCTCAAGGTTGTAAGATCTGAGATATATATATATATATAATTATTTTAGTAGCAAACAATTGGAAAATAAATATTTTAAGACTATTTTTAGAGCCATTTTAGGTTTATAGCAAAATTGAGAAGAAGATTTAGATATTTTTCCATATGCTAACTACTCTCATACATTCATAGTCCGCCTGTCATCAACATCTTCCACCAAAGTGGTGCATTTTTTATAGTTCTTGAACCGAATGGACTCATCATCATGTAGGTCCAAAGTCCATGGTTTACATCAGGGTTCATTCTTGATGTATAATCTATGGTTTGGACAAATGTATAATGAAACCAATACAGTGTCATATGGAGTATCTTTCTCTTCTCTGAAAGTCTTCTGTGCTCACCTATTCATCCATCTCACCCACCCCAGCCTGACACCCACTGATCTTTTTTTTACTGTCTCCCTAGTTTTGCCTTTTGCAGGGCATCATAATGCTTGGAGTCTTATAGCATGTGGCATTTTCAAATTGCCTTCTCTCACTTAACAATATGCATTTAAGGTCCTGCCATGTCTTTTCAGGACTGGATAACTCAGTTCTTTCAGTTGCTGAATAATATTGCATTGTCTGTGTGCACCAGAGTTTATCCACTCACTTACTGAAGGACATCTTGGGTGCTTCCAGTTCTGTTAATCATGAAGAAAGCTGTCGTAAACATCTGTGTGCAGGTTTTTGTATGGACATACGTAATAAACTCCTTTGGGTAAATCCCAAGAAGGGTGATTACTGGGCCATATGGAAAAAGTATGTTTAGTTTTCTAGGAAACTCCTGCGTGGTCCTCCAACGTGGCTGCACCATTTGCGTTCCCACCAGAAGTGAGTGTTTTTCTGCTCCATGTTCTTGCCAGTCGTTGATGTCAGTGTTCTGGGTTTTGGCCATTCAGATAGTAGTGTAGTGATGAAAATGAAATTTTAAAAATTCAATTTATAATTGCACAAGAAGCATAAAATACTTAGAAATGAATTTAACAAAGGAACAAAATTCAACAAGTCCTGAGGTAATGAAAAGGAGTAGTATGTTCCTAGATGCAGACTTGATGTTACGAGGTCAGTTCTCAGGATTCAGGACCTCAGGATTCAGGACAATCGCCCTTAGAGCCCCAGTAACTTTGTGAAAATACGTAAATTGTCGAGCCGAGTCTAATATTTATATGAAAACGCCAAGGACCTAAAGCAGCCCCTCAAACTTACTCTAAGTTGAAGCACTTAACACAACCTGATTTTAAGATGAAGGAATGGGGCAAGAGAGATGAGCATAGCTGACTGCAGAGTCCAGAGGTAAACCTACCTTCTAGGGCATGTCAATTTTTTTTTTAAAGATTTATTTATTTATACATACAGCTGGGGTACAGGCCAGAGGTGTGGAGCGGTGAGAGGCTTCACCAGAGACAGAGTGGGCAGCAGAACAGGCAGATCAGAAACACACTGCTGAGGGGAGCAGCGGGTGAGGCAGGAGAGGTCTGCCGCACCATGTGGGATTCTCCCCGGTCGGGCGTCGAACTCGCATCACTGCTGCTGACAGCTCCATAGCGCATTTAAAGATTTATTTTTATTTATGCATACAAGTGGGAGTACAGGCCAGAGGTGTGGGGCGGCGAGAGGTTTCACCAGAGACAGAGCGGGGAGCAGCACAGGCAGATCGAAGAAAATACACTGCTGAGGGGAGCAGCAGGCGAGGCAGGAGAGGTCTGCTGAGCCATGTGGGAATCTCCCCAGCCGGGCGTTGAACTCTCGTCTCCGCTGCCAACAGCTCCACAGCGCAGCACTTAGCCGCTGCGCCACCAGGGAGGCCCCTCGGGCATGTCAATTTTTGACAAAGGGTCAAAGCACCTCAACATGCAAAGAAGTCTGGGCAGGTGATGCTGGATGTCCACAGTGAGAAAAGTGAACCTTGACCCCTACTTCACACTCTACACAACAGTGAATCAAGAGGAATCATAGATCTAGGTGTAAAAACTGAAAATGTCAAGTCTTAGGAACAACCCCTCATGACGCGTAAGTAGATCAACTTTTCCTTGGTGGGATAAGCAATGACCATTAATGAATAGATCACTAAATTGACGTCACCAAAGTAGAAAACTTCTGCTCACTATTAAGAAAATAGTAAAGAAAATACAAACTTGGAGAAAATAGATAAAACATACATCTGAGAAAAGACCGGTGTCCAGATTATATAGATAATCCTACAACATAATAATAAAGGAACATATGACCAATGAAAATTTGATTTGAACAGACGCTTCATAAAAGAATGTAGATGAGAGCCAAAAGGTATATTTAAAAGCGCCAAACATCATTCATTACCTGGAAAATGCAAATTAAAATCCATACGACATTACTACAGTAGTATCTCATGACTAAGATATTTCATAATTGAAATTTTAAAAGATTGACAATACCAAATGTTGGCAAGGATGTGGGTCAACCAGAACTCTCATATATCACTGATGGGGACACACCATTTCACCCGTACTTTGAAAAGTTTCACTCGTGTCTTCGAAAGTAAACATACACCTTCATTGAGATATTTTCTCAAAAGTAAGTGTATATGTCCACAATAAAAATGGCACGTGAATGTTTATATTAGCTGTATTTATAATCCTTCCCAAAGTAAACAACTCAAACATCCAGCCACAGGAGAAAGGACATAGTCATGGTAGATCTCTCTACAGATAGTCACACACAGTGCAATACAGAGTCACATGGGAGTGAGCTACCAATACACACACCACCACAAATGAATTGTGTAGACGTTGTGCTGGATGTCTAGACACACAATAGCACAAACGGTATGAATTTATATGAAGTTCTTCATTTATAAGAAGTTCTGGAGTGGGCAAAGCTTTTCTGGAGTGGGCCTCCCTGGTGGCGCAGAGGTTAAGTGCTGCGCTGTGGAGCTGTCGGCAGCCCAGCCAGGGAGATTCCCACATGGTGTGGCAGACCTCTCCTGCCTCACCCGCTGCTCCCCTCAGCAGTGTATTTCTGTCCATCTGCCTATTCTGCTCCCCATCCTGTCTCTGGTGAACCTTCTCGCCGCCCCACGCCTCTGGCCTGTACCCCAGCTTGTATGCATAAATAAATAAATCTTTAAAAAAAAAGTTTTTCAATGGTGGGAAAAAAATCAGAATGTTGATTACTGAACGTGAGGGTGTAGGGCTGGCTGGGAAGACACAAAAGAATTGGAGGGAGGTGATGGAAAGGCTCGACACTTTGTAAAGCATGGGTCTTGCACAGAGGCGTGCACTTGTGAAGATGCTTATGTGACACGTGAGGCTTGTGCACTTCGATATGTGTGAATTTTACTGTTAAAAACCCTGAACAAAGAATGAGAATGACACTGGACAGGTCAGCAGGTGTTATGCGGCGCCACGGCCGCTTCTCACGGCCTGCAGGTGTGAAGTCCCTCAGGGAGCACTGTGTGCGCTTGGCCAGCCTAAGTGCAGGCTCTTCGCTGGCCTCATGCTCGCTTACAGGGCCACGGGGCAACGTTCTCCCACATTCTGGAGATGGGAGAGGCCCCTCGGCACTGCCGTAATTGTGCCTCCCCGTCGCCAGGCAGCAGCTCACACCTGCCCTCCATCCCAGGCATCCCAGGAGCCTCACTCCTGTCGCCTCTGACAGACATGCCTCACCTGCTCAGAGACAACTGATGTGTCTCCAACATCTTCTCCCTGGGGACCTTCAGGCTCTAGCAGGTGAGGAGCCGCCGGTCTGCCCCACCCCCCTAATCAGAACCAAGCTGGGAACTGGGCTCCTGCCAGTACTTTCTTGCATCTATTCACGAACCAACAACTATTCAAATGTGCCTACTCTGTCTAGGTTCTCGGGACACACGTGTGAGCAAACTAGAGAAAAGCCTTTGTCCTGGAGGCTTACAAACCCCAGGTTGTCAGGGGCTCAGCAGAAATTCTTGTTCCTATAGAAGAGAAGGACAGATTTTTTTTTTCTGCTATATGGCTTTAGCAGCTGCAAAGGCAGGCTCCTACAAATGTTCCAGAGAAGTACTGAGCTCCCTTGGCGGCTGGGGACCCAGAGGTGGGAGGCAGGTGTGACCGGTTGGTGAAGATCTGGGCAGATCAGGATGTGACTCTTCCCGTACAGAGCAGATGAGACGGCAATAGCATCGGCCTGACAGTCTCCCCTACCAAAGGCAGGTGGCTGGGACCCGGAACTCCTGTCTGCAGCAGAAGTGAGAGCCTGGGGTGATGTTTGAAGACGTCCTTTGGGTGATGGGGGGTTTGGTTCTGCAGTGTCAGGAAGCTTTTACTCCTGCAGGCTGTTGCTCTCTCTGCACTCCTGCAGGCTCCTGGAGCAGGGGCTTGTTCTGCTGCAAACCTCTGTCCCCCAGCACTGGACACAGCGGGTGCTAGACAAACGTGTAGAATTCAGGACGAGATCGCACTGCCTTCTCAAAGCACTCACCACAGTTACATAATCACAGCATCTCTCTTTGCTCAGATGCCCAGTCTCCTTGGGCAGCACTGACTCTTCCCCCAGGGACTCAGTCACGCCCTCCAAGCTAATCGTGGTCCTCCTCTTCCCCTTTTGCTAGTGATTTAGACAGGAGTGAATGTGTGACCCAATTCTGGTCAAGGAGATAGAAAGGAAAGTCAGCTGCAGGACTTCTGGGGAGATTCCGTTCTTCTATCTCACAAGTAGAGAACTGTTTGGGGTGATATCATCTGGGGATGTGAGGGCTGGAGCTGTGGCAGCCACCTTGCAATATTAAAACAGCACATTTGAGGTTATGGAAAAAAACAACAGGGGTGGCAGAATTAAACAAGGGAAAGCACCCATTAATATCATATGGGACAAGAGGGATTTTGCACATGTGATTAAGTGACGAATCCTAATCTTCACTCTTGAGCCACTAGACTGACCTCAGGACTTCTCATCTAAGTAACTGTTGAATAAGTTTTTTGGTTGAAGCCACTCAGAGCCAGGTTTTCTGTTACTGGTAACAATGCAAGTGATCAAACACACCTATTCTTTTCTAGAACCTTCAATAATTCTCCATTTTTCTTAGCCTAAGGACTGTTCCAAAAAGCCTACACTTAGCCTTTCCAGCTGTACCTCACGGACTCTCCCCTTCACTTACTCTGTTCCCTCAAGTTGACTTTCAGTTTCTTCTGCCGACTTACCAGGATTCTCACTACCTCAGGGCTTTTGCACATGCTGCCTTCCCCATGAATGCTTTCCCTCCACCTCCAAGCATCTCCTGGCCAACTTCTACAGACCCCCTTCCTCAGTCTGTGTGGCCTTAAGTGAGCCTCTCTCTTCTTTTCTCTTATGGCCTCATTTCACCTGGAATACTATGTTTATTTATGACCTTGTCTAACACTTGTCTCCCCCATCCACCAAGGGACAACAGCTGGCACTGGGTCTGCTTTGTCAAAGTGTAGCCCCATGCCCAGTGCTAGGGAGCCCACAGCAAGCACCCAGTTGTATTTCACGAATGAATGAAAAAGCGTGTGAATCATTATTTCACTGCCCAGGTCCTCTCCTGGATGCTGAAGTTGCCACCGCCAGGGACACCTCACTGTTCATGAGGACCGTCCTTCCCTGGCCAGCCCCCTAGTGCTGCTGGCACTTGCTAAATTAGCTTACAGGTCTGTCTCTCACACACAGCATCAAACAAGAATAAACGACACACATTGGATATCTCACTGTTTGGGGGTGTCAGAGCAGCTTAGCCGTGGCTGGCCAGCTCCGAGTCTCTTTGGAGACTGCAGTCAGGTGTCAGAGCCTTAGCCACCCCAGGCTTGTGAGGAAGGAGAAACCACTAGGCCTCTCTTGAAGCCTTGCCCAGCCACTGGGCTGCTTGAGTGCCCTCCCAACATGGCGGCTGGTGTCTCACAGGGGCCGCGGTGCCCTCTGGGACTCCTCTGGGAAGTCACTTATTGTCTTCTCCACCCGGCTTTATCAACGGTGACATTTTGTCTCCTTGGTATCTCCTGGCCTAGGTGGGCCTTGGAAAGGGCTGCAGCAGCTCTGTCCCAGGAAGAGCAGGGGTAGCTCCTGGCCCACAGTTCCTGCACCCCCAAGAGGAGCTAAATGTCCTCCTCTTGGAGGAGGAAATTTCCAGACTCAACTAAGCCTTGTTTCCCTCACTTTGAGCAAACTGGGTTTATGGGAACCTGGGATCAGAGTTAAGGTAAAAATACCGGCTGGCCTCAGGGTCCGCCCTTTGACTGCCTGTTGTTTTATGCAGAGGGACCCGTGGCTCAGCGTGGCTGGTTCTCTCAGCATTCTGAGGTTTTGGGCAGAAAGTGTCTGCAGCCAGCGGGTGACAAGCACGAACGAGGTCCTGGAGCTGCTCCGCCATGGGCGGTGGCTGCCAAAAGGTCCAGACCCCCACAGACCCGAACCTTGGGACCCCGCATCCTTGAGCCTCGGCTTCCTCACTTGAAAAGTGGGAGTGCATCCTCCCAGCGCTGGGACGGTGAGGGCACAGCCTGGCAGCCACACGGGGCGGATGCCCTGATGACGTGCGAACCCGCTCGCCTTGCGGCGGCCGGGTGGGGCTCTCCCACCCCATCCACGCTGCCTGAGTGTGACGCAAGCGCCGCACGTCCGCACTGGATGGTGCCGTGGAATAGACCAGTTACACACAGTGTGAGATCCCCATGCTTTCCAAACTTTCCATTGAGAGTGTTTATTGCTTTGATAATGGGGGGTGGGAGCCCCAAAGACCAAACAAACAACTGGAAAGACAGAGGATGGGGGCAGGGCCCGTGCTGTAGCAGAACACAGAGCCTCAGGACTGCAGGAGGAGAGGCCTCGGGGGAGGTTTGTTTTGCAGCCAGAAGCAGCCAGAGAGGCAGGTGGGGTTGGGATCAGCCCGGGGGGCTGGACACAGCATAGAGTGCCTCTGTGGGACTGGGGGCCCTCAGCCTCCCCCTCTGCAAAATGGGGTGCTGAATAACAGCCCCTCACTCTCTCTTAGGTGGTCGTGCAGATTAAAGGTGTGATGGGCCGCGGGCGGAGCAGAAGCAGGTGCAGTGGGCGCGCTGCTCAGGTTTGACGAGTAAATCAGTGTCCCCCAGTCTGGGCTGGCTGAGCGCGGGCAGCCGGGAGGCTGCAGCAGGCCTGTGGCTCAGGCCAGTAGTGCCTCTTCCCCACCGTCCCGAGGCAGCCCCGGCCTTGACCCTGCGCCTGGGGTCCCTCCTTGAAGGGGAGGTGCCTTCTAAGCCGCTGCCTGGGGTCCTCTGTGAATGGGTTGGCTGGGGAGAGCTTTCAGGGGGCCTGGAGCCTGCCCTGCCCAGAGGAGAGAGGCCACAGTGATTGGGCTCCTCCCGCCAGGGTCGTGCCTGCCCCTGAGCCCCTCGGAGCACCTGGGCGGGCGCTTCCCGGGCAGGTGGGGAAGCCCCTGCACAGCCATCCTTCCACAGGTGAGCTCAGACCCGGTGCCACTGTGAAAGCGTTGCCAGCTCCATGGGCACCCATGGGGTGAGCTGGGAGGGGGCCATGTGGAGAAAGGTGGGGTGCAAAGAGCTCAGGGACCATCTCTGCCCAAGACGAGTGAGTGTCCTTATTTGTCCAAAGGGGTCGGTGCTTCCTCCTGGCCCCCGCCCCCGCACCCCATACCCAGAGGCCCCAGAACCTCTCGGTGCACCCTGCACCCTTCCCCCCAGCCGCCTCTGTCTGGCATCGGCCAGGGAGGCAGAGCCGCAGGAGAGCTGCAGTGAGAGGCACCGCAAGGAGCTGGCTGGGCAATGGCGGGGCCCAGACCTGCGGGAAACCTGCAGGCCGCGGGGAGCAAGGCCGAATCCCTCCATCAGGGAGGCCTCGGTTCTGCCCCTGAGGCCAGGCACCCCCAGGTATCAGGACACTCTCCGTTACTTCGCACCCGTGGCCGACGCCCAGCAGCGGTGCCCGCTAGTCTTCCCAGCGCGGCCAGTGGCCATCCCGCCAGCCCCGCTCGGTTTTGGTTTCTAGTTCCTTCCAGACTGAATGCCCGCGCTTGGCCACTGGCCCCTTGGGCAGAGGGCGGGGGTGAGTCAGCTGCCCTCCCAGCTCTCCTGCCGCGCGTGCTCCCTGGGCCCTCGGCCGGGTGCGCCTGCAGCTGTGCGCTCCTTGCTTCGAAATTCCTTTGCCAGGGCCTGGCAAGGCTGTGCGCATGGCGGGACAGGCCTGCCTCACTGCCCTCAGGGAGCTGCCAGTCCCGGCAGCGGAGCAGGGTGGGTGGGGCCCTCTGGTCCCCAGGGCGCAGGGCTGAGCTGTGGGCGGGATTCCTGCAGGAAACCAGCCCCGGGGCTGTTTTGTTTTTATTGCACAACCCCTGCTGCACCAGGCCAGAGGGACATCTGCTGCTTTGGCTGGCCCAGGACCCATGCCGCCCCCTCTGGCGCCCCCTCCCTGGTTGCCTCACGGGGAAGCCCCCTCCCTCATGTGCAACCTGGGGAGTGGGCTGTCAGCCCAGGTGTCTCTCATCCGCGGCCTTCCCCATGATGGGCTCTTGGTCCCCATCAGGTCAACAAGCCCCGCTCTCCACCACGCCCTGGCTGCGTCCTCACTGGGGCTGCTGCTTCTCTCGCTGCCTCTCACTCTGAGCTCCTCGGGTCTGGTGACGGCGCCCTTTTCTGCTCTTGGCAAACAGCCTGTTTCTGTCGCTTACAACCCCAGGCACCTGACTGGCTGAAGACCAAAGGCCAGTCCTGGCTCTGTCCCGACCCGCCATGAAACCTGGGCAAGAGAGCCCCTCTCCAGGCCTCAGTTTCTCTACCTTTGCATCTGAGCAGGCCTCCAGTGCCAATACCCACAACCCAATGGCAGCTCTGGGTTCTGCAGCTGACTGAGGCGGGGCTGGTGACGGGCTGGACCAGCACTGGTGCCCTCGGACCAAGGTCCTTGCTCTGGCCCAATCACGCTGACGTTGCTCACGAGTCTATTACTTGCTTAGGAGTGTGGTCTACTTCTCTTTAAACCGCGAAGACTCAACATTCTGAGAATCTGCTGAAAGCTTTAGATGTTCTCAGACCAGAAGTCCTCTCTCCACCTCTGCTCACTGGCTCTCTTGCACACGCACTTGTGTACACACAGACACTCGAACGCACAATTTCAGGAGGAGGGTTGAGAACAGCCTGCAGATGACTGCCCTGGACCTCAGAGAATATATGGGTTTGTAGAACATAAGCCAGTTGGGCACGAGTCAGACAGGGGTTGGGCCCTATATGGGGCTCTGTGTGACGTACTTTGGCTCATGCACCCGAAGAGAACTACATTTATAGAGATGGCTACGTTTTCCTCAAGAAACAGGTTCGATATTTTCCTCCTGGCCATGCAGTTAGACTCATTTCTCAGCCTCCCTTGCAGTTAGATCTGGTTGTAGGACTGAGCTCTGGCCAAGATACCGTGGGCTTTTTAACCTCGTCCATAAAATTCCTTCCGAGTCATTGCCTACACTCTCCCTTTTGCAGGATTACTGCAGAGAAGAATAAGGTCCTAGATGATGGAACCACAAGATGAAGGAGCCTGGGTTCCTGAGTGACTGCGTGGAGCGGATTCTGATCCCTCCCCCGCCCCCCAGCCCAAAGGCGACTATAGCAGGAGCACGAAATCCACTGCTGTTTGTTATGTCCGCTGGTCCATTTTACTAGTACAATATTTTTGGCTATCTTGTTGTTATCCTACTAATACAACATTTTTTGTTATAATGTCCAGGGCAGGTTCTCTTCACTTGAAAGGACTCTGTCTTAAGTCTCCTTGGGCTGCAGGTCTCAACTGTCCTCAGTCTGGCATCCCTGGATGCTCTGCCCCTGGGCCTGGTGATTCCCAGGACTCCAAGAATCTTCTCCAGGACCCCAGTTTAGGCTCCATCTGGGTTCCACCTCTCACCTTCAAGCCCTTCCACCCAGCTTTCCTCGTATCATCATGTCTGTAGTCTGTGGCTTTCTTGTTCCACCCCATGACTTTGGCCTCTCCGGGGTCCAAAGACCAGGATTCAGGGGCAGGTGTATCTACTTAGTTTTCCTCCCTGCCGGGCAGCTCCTTTAGGGCAGGGCTGGGGTTGCTCACTGCTGAAGTCTTCCCGCCAGCAGATGAGCAGGCGGGAGCAGGAGCTCTGTGATGCCGGTGTCCGCAAACCCGCAGCGCGGGAGCTCCGAGAGGGCTGTTCCGGGTTGAACCCGATCTTCCTGGAGCGCTGGATTCCAGAAGGAAAAGTTGGCTGCTGCTTGTGGCTCATTTTCTGACCATGCTTTCAAGAGGCCCCCAAAGTGACAGGCTGTCACTCTGGCCTCATTTCCCAACCACCAACGGCACCTGCACCTCCATGCCGGGGGCCCCAGACAAAGAATAAGGTCCATGCCCTCCCCACTGTGGGCCACCTTTCCACCCTTGCTCCTTAGGGGGAGCACTGCCCTCCACCTTTTTAGTAATGCAGTGGGCCTCCAAACTACCGTTAGCCTTTACCAGCCCTTTTGCTCTTGCTTAGTCATCCTCCTCCTCCTCAGAGCGAGTTCTGTCGCTGTGTCTGCGCCGCCCTCTGCATCCTAGGTATCTCTGACCTGTCACCCCGAACCCTGGCACAGATGCCATCACCAGCCCCATGTTCCAGGTGAGGAAGCTGACGTTCAAGAGCCTGCGCCCCAGCAGTGGAGCGGTAGGGGGCGGGTTGGGGGGCCCAGTGTTCAGCGGTGACCAGGCCCAGGCCTGGGAGGGCGCCGTGCTGGTTCCCCCTCTCTGGAAGCAGTGGGAGAGAAAGCTGCTGGGAAGGGGGCAGGCGGGGGTTCGCTTCCCCTTTGCTGCTGTGGGGGTGCTTGCCCTCTGCCATGCCAGCTGACTGACCACCCCGCCCCGTCTTGCCCCTCTCCCGGTCCCCATGTGCAGAGCCCGCTGCAGGCTGGTTGTGGGGTTTCTCCTGAGCAGACCGAGACGCTTCTCGAGCTTGTGGGCTCACTTTGCAAAACAGCAGAAATTTATAGCCCAAGTAATTGATCACGGTGCTGCTGCCTCCCTCCATCTCTCTGTCTCCTGATTCCCTTCTCCCCGCTATCCGTTCTCTTTTTTTCTTAGCGTGCCATCTGTGGTGTCAGAGAAAAGGAAGCCAAAAAGGGGGGGGGGGTTCCTAGTCCCAGTTCTGCCAATTACGAGTCACATGGACCTCAGTTTCCCCATCCGCAAAACAGAGAAGCTAATAATACCTGCTCCCAGTGTGGGGGGCTGCATGGACGCTGGCCTGTGACCTCCTGCCCACAGCAGCCCTGCGAGGCCAGGGTGCCTCGGGGGCCCCCTGTCCTCCACTCACGGCAGGTAGGCAGCAGCGGGGAGTCTGCGGCACGAGGTGTGTCCCAAAGCTGGTCACCAAGAGTGCGCTGCGCCCCCTCCAGCCCACCCGGCCTCCTTCTTACCTCCATCACTCTATCCTGGACCTGACTATGGGGAAGATACAGAGGACCTGGGGCAAGGGCCGAGCACCCAGGATGGAAGCAACTTGACCGTCATCTCCACCCTCTTTAGCGCTGGCCGGGCTCCTGGACCCAGGCCCGCAGCGCTCTGCCACCTAAGAGCTCACCTGACCCTCAGATTCCTCCTCCTTCCCTTGACCCTACATGAACAGCCCCGCTGCAGCCTGGGTTCCCTCACCTGCCGGTCCCCTGGTGCCTGCCGGGATCCATGGAACCTTCCAGAATGACTCGCAAAAGGGCTGGGAGGAGTACTTCACTTACCCTTCACACTGCAGACGAGGCCCTCAGGCCTGGGAGGGGCCCTCTAGGACCCCCACCTGAGCCCCGCAGACTGACTGGGAAGCCCCTCGCCCCTCAACCTCCGACGCCCCTGGATTGCAGTCACGCCTGCCCCTTCTGTTCAGTTCTGGGGGGAGAGTATTTCCAGGAAGCCCGGACTTGTCTTTCCCGCTCCACTCCCTTCCTTTTCCTGTTCTGAGCCTAGCATGGTCTCTCCCTGCAGTCTCTGCCTCACTGCCGAACCCAGCCGAACCCCCAGCTGGCACATGTGGGCTGGTTCCCCCCCAACCCCCCTGAGCGCCCCAAGGCCAAATGCGGCTCTTCTCCCCCAGACTGCGAGGGCGCTCGGGGCGCCCCACCCCGCCTCTGCCCTTCCCCACCGCAGCTGGGGGCGCGCAGCTGGGGGCAGCAGGGGGGCAGCGGGACGTTTTGTTCCCCCCTCGGGAAGGACAGGAGGCTCCACCGCTCGCCTTTCTGTTCCCGCCTGGCTGGCGAGATGAGAGCCGGCTGCAGAGCTGGAGCCAGGCAGCAGCACACAGAACAAACAGAATTTTTTTTTGCAACTAGAGGGGGAAGCACAGAGCTAAAAATAAAACGAAAAGATCAGTATCTGTCAGTCTGACAGCTGATTGGCTGCTCGGAGATGCATATAATTACCAGCAACTGGCGCTGGGTAGGCAAAGCCGGAGAAACTGCTGAGACGAGGTTAGGATTTAACCTTTAAATTCTGGAGCCACCGGAAGCCCAGGGGAGGACAAAGGGTGTCGGTGCTAATGAGGCTGGGGTGGGTGGTGGGTGGGAAGCCCCCTGATTTGGGGAGCAGGCCCGGGGTCCCTCAGGGAAGGCCCTGGGAGCCCCCCACTCGGCTGCCGCCCCCATCAGACTGGCGTGCGTCTGATTGGGCGGCCAGGAGACAGCCGGCCCTCTCCCCGCCCACCCGGGGAGGGCGTCTTCCGGGAAGTGGGGTCTCCCGGGAGTGAGTGAGGGGCTGCCTAGGGTCCTTCCCAGGCTGGCCTTCTGGAGAGGCCCACCCTAACCTACCCCCACTCTTCTGCCTTTTCCTGCCTGGTGTTGCTTTCCGGAAACATCCCTGCCCCCCTCCTTCCTTCACCCATAGTTACCCCACTTCTGGCTGTTTCCTGCCTGACCTGGAGGGGGTCTCTCTGGCACCACAGGCTTGGCCTGGGTCCCCAGCAATAGATTAAAACTGCAGGGCTGGAGTGCCCTGGTGGTCTCCCTGGGCCTCAGTTTCTTCACCTGTCAAATGGAGGTGGTGACGCTAGGGCCCCTTACCTGCTGGGCAGATGCTCGGGCGCTTTGGGCTGGCCTTGTGTCTTGATTGTTCACCCGAGCCAGGACTCAGGAGATTCAAGCTCTGGGCTCAGCCAGAAACTGTGGCTTCCTTAGAGCTGGTGCCCCCATCTCTGTGTGACTCAGGAGTGAGCGTGCCCTCTGCTCTCTGGCCTCCTGGCGGGGGCAAGGGCGATAGTTAGGTGCTCATGCTTGGGGACGTGGCAGAGGACTTCTTGCAGCTTATTGACCGACCGCTTCTCCTTTCTCACCCTTTGTCCCGGCCACTCTCTTCCTCCCACCCTGGTCCTTCCCTTCGGTGCCTCTTCCTCTGGGAAGTCCTCCCTGATGCCAGCAGCTTCTCTCCTGCCGCTCCATGTGTCTTACCTTCTGCTCAGCACTGATTACCAGCCTCATGAGGGCAGGAACCACACGCCTGGCAAGTGAGGACCCCCTCTGGAAGTGCCACGTCCAGGCCCCCTGATTCCGGGGCTGCCCTGTGACCCCTGGAGCCAGCTGGCGTCAGGAACCACCTAAGGTGACCCTGCCCAGGCTTGGGGCAAGCAGGAGCCGCAGCTGGCGTTGGGCCAGCTGGCCCCTGAGGGCCCCGGAGTCCCTGACCCCACACACACTCTGAGCATTGAGGAAGCCGGCACCCCGTGTGTGCCTCCGGTGAAGGGGGAGAAGCCATCCTGACGGCCTGTGCCTCCTGGCGACACCCCGCGGAAGCTTTGGGGTTTGCTGGCTCCGCACCTGCCTTTCTCTTCGCTCAGTGGGGCAGTGGGTGGAACCGCCACTTGGCACTTGGAACTTCCAGACTGACCGACAGCGGACCCTGCCCACGGGGCAGGGAGAGAGGGAAGACGGGGGAGAGGCAGAGGGAGGTCACTAGACGGCCAGCTCAAGCACGTGGCCGCCATGATCTGCAGTCCCCACGGCAGCTGTCAAGGCCGTGCTGAGGACACTGAGGCACGGGGTGGCTGAGCTACCTGGCCAGTGAAGGCAGGGCTGGATCCACCCAGCCCCTGTCTCCCGAGACCTGGTAGCTCCTGCCTGTCTGGGGACGGGGAGGCAGAGAGCAGGCGACGGCTCAGACGCTCCCAGCAGACACTGGCAGAGGCACACGGGGCTGCTTCTGTGTGTGAGGGCAAAGGACTCCCCCTTACGTGTCTCTGTAAGAGATTTCAGGAAGATGGGGACTTCTCTAATGACTGAGATGTCAGGCTGGCATGTCTTTTGAAGGTGACGTGGTGATGAGACTGGCCCTCAGGGAGCCCGGCTTTCTTTGGGTCACGATACAGATACGAGCGACACCAGCAGCAAAATCAGCTTTCCTGGCATGAGGGCTCATGCTGGACTCAGCCTCGACCAGGCGGCACGCCCGCCCACGAGGAGGCTGGCTCTCACCCCTGGGTGATTTCCCTGGAGTTGGTAGCGAAGTCTGCTGTGTCCCTTGTCCCTTGGTGCCTGGTGACGGCCCCTGTCTGCTCTCCCATTGGTTGCCGGTCCCTGGCGTCCAGCACCAGCTTCCCAAGGAGCAAATGGTCAATAAAGCTTTGCTGGACACATTTCAGAGGCGGAGACTGAGGGTCAGAGAGATTGCAAGCAGGGATCCCCAAGTTTCCACGGCTGGAGCCCACCATCTCATGCAGCTGCTCGAGAGACCCTCCCTGAGACCCCCATGGGGCATGAGCCCTGCTGGCCCCACGCCAGTCTTAGCCCTGCACTGAGTAAGGCTTCTCAACTGGATCTGCGCCCCGCCCCCTTTTCCTTGCTTACCTGGAACAAGTGAGAGTTTGCAGTGCTGGCTCTGCCCCGGGAAGGTGCATTCTTCTGGACTTGCTGGGTTTTGTGTGCCCTGATTCAGACTTTCCTTACTTGTCACCTTGCTGCCCACTCGGAGGACTCTTTGAAGCAGACACGGCCTGACTGTGTTTCTCGCTCTGGGGGGCCCTGATTCTGCGGGTTTCAGCAGGGCTTCAGAGAGACCGGGGTATAAAGCAGGGACTCTGCTGGTTAGGAGCTCGACTTCACTGCTGGGTGACCTTGAACCTTGGCTTCCTCACCTGTAAAAAGCACGGTCCAGTACCTAGAAGAGCGCTCTGGGTCTGGGGGGAGGAGAGGTCACGCTCTCTTTAAAAAATCACATTTTCTACAAAGAAGACACCATTTCTTTTAAGGTTTATTTTTATTTATGCATATAATAGCTGGGGTGTAAGCCAGAGGTGTGGGGTGGTGAGAGGATTCACCAGAGACAGAGTGGGGAGCAGAACAGGCGGATCTACTGAAGTTCACTGCTGAGGGGAGCAGCAGGAGACAGGAGAGGTCTGCTGCGCCCTGTGGGTCACCTCCCTGGCCGGGGATCGAACTGGTGCTGCAGTGGCTGCTGATAGCTTCACAGTGCTGAGACTTAACCCCTTGCGCCACCAGGGAGTTCCAAGAAGACACCATTTTTATGCTAGACTTCAAGAAATGTTAATTAAAAAAAAAAAGGAGCACCGAGCAGGACCTGAGCGCAGCTGCCACGTTGCATTCAGCCCTTGGAGGGGAGACGAGATCCCCCAGCTGGGGGTGTGCAGTGCTGGGCGCCTGGGCGCCTGCCCAGGTGGTCCTCAGAACGACCCCACGAGGTGTGAGTGATGGGATGGCCATTTCCACAGGAGGAAGACGAGGCACAGAGAAGGGAGGCAATTTGCAGAAGATCCCCCACTGAAAACCAGGCGCCGGTCCTGTGGGTGCCCAGTGCCCACCCTGTCCTCAGCAGGGGCTCGGCTGGGTGCTGTGGACGCCATCGGGACTTGGAGTCTTGGCTGCAGGGCACCCCGGCCGGCTTTGGGGGCACAGGGATGAACCAGAGGTGGTCCTGGAGGGAGCCCTTCCCCTAGGTGAAGGGACACATGGACAGGCCAGTGAAAACACGTGGCTAACAGGGAACACGGGCTGCAGGACGGACCCATCCCCTAAGGAGACACTGGACAGACGCCCAGGACTTGCTTTGGGAAAGTCCCCTGCTTGGGGCGCCCTCAGAGAGCCCTGCTGTGGGGTGGTCGCCTCTCCAGCTGTATTTGAGACCACTGGCTTGACCTGTGCTATTTTGGCCACCGTTCATGGCGCCTCTGACGGGGGGCTCTGGTTCCTGCCACCTAGACATCTGAGAGTCATTTTTAAAAAGCAGCTGTGCCCCTTTCCCCCCATCCTGTGCCCAAGGTGACATCAACTTCCAGATGGAGAGAACACCCCGAATGAGCCTCTGGGGTTCCCACCCCCACCAGCCATCCCAGACGAGGAGGCAGGTGGAGGTGAGGGGCTCCGAGGCGAAGTAGTCAGTGGGTTGCCAGTCTCCCGCGCCCTTCAGACTGCAGATTGCTGACCCCCAACCGCGGGCGCTCCGACCGGGACCTCCAGGCCTCCAAGCTCCTGTGGGTGTCGGTGGCCGTGGGAGGCGTGGAGGGGAGGGCTCTGCTCAGAAGGAACCGGGCAGCCGGCCCGGAGTGCGCCCGAGGCCCCCAGAGGGAGGGCCGGGGAGCGGGGCAGGGTGCGCCCCGCCCTGGCAGGTTTCTACAGGAAATTCCAGTTTGTCTGTGGCTGGTTTCGCCAGGCTTCCCTGAAAACTGCAGACAAGAGCCCACACGTTAGTTATCCGGTGACAGCTCTCGCCCGCACGGGCGTGAGGAGCGGGGGGCTGAGCCGGGTCGCGGGCTGCCTAAGGCGGCCTTGGTGACTCAGCCCTGGCCGCCTGGGCTGCTCTGGCGAACCCCAGATATCCGGGCTGGGGGTGCGGGCAGTGCTCATTTCATTTTTAAGAAGATGTAAGAAGGCAGGTGCCGCCGCTGAAAATAGTTGAGATAAATGCCCTCCTTTTGGTAACACATTTCTGAGGAATTCCTCTGTGTTCCCCCTCTGCTCTTCCCTGCCTTGGCCCTGTCCTCCCAATAAGCAAACGGTGATGTCACACACGCGTCAGGTTTGGGGCTACTAAGGGGCAGGGGGGAGCCCAGGTGGCCCGAGAGGGCCCTCAGGAACTGCAGTTTGGGAACCACTGGGCCGGCTGCGCTGGGTAGGTCCTCATGCGGCTGCCGTTGACTTGCTGGGTGACCCCGGTTTGACGGGCTCCCCTCTCGGCCTCTGGGGCCCGTTGCCACCCTCTTGGGATGGGAGTGGTCCCCAGGCACTGCTGCCACCGCTCAGGCCTCCCTGGATCTCGTGAGGGGGAGCAGTGTCATGCCGGACGCCACTGGGAAACCCCCAGAAACGGTCTGCAGCGGATAGAGCCCAGAGGGAGGGGAGGAAGGCAGGTCGAGGGCACCCTGAAATGGCAGTTCCGGGGTGCATCCAACTACTCCCCAAATTTAAAGTCTCTCGAGTCATCTAAACCTGCTCACATGCAGAGTCCGACGCGGCAGGCTGAGCGGGGTAAGGCGACGCTGGGCCAGCGTCCGAATAGAGAGGCGTCCGCGGGGGCCTCTGGCCTGAGCTCCGGTGCCATCTGGAAGTCAGGGCTCCGGGAAAGAAAGGCTCTGGGAGCCCCAGAACATCCACGGCAGAAAAGATGAAGCAACATGAGGGCAAAATTAGGTTTCAGCAAGAAACAAGACTCCTCCCCTGGTGTGAGGACATGTCTCTGTTTCCACCCCACGTGGCCGTGAGGGCCTTAAAGAATGTGATTTCTGAGCTCAGCCTTCCCTCGCCGAAGGGGTGAATTTGCTCTGAAAACATTGCCTGTAAAATGATTTTTTCTAGATCAAATGCTATTTTGCAGTGGCTGGTGTTTTAAAGTGATGGTTGCATTTCTGCCCAAAAAGATCCAGTTTGAAGCCATGGTCTTGGAGGAGATGGTCAGCGTGAGGGGTGGAGAGCTGAGGGTGAGGCATGCCCGGGGGTCAGTGATGGGGCTGATGCTGGTGCCAGCTGGAGCTACAGGGCTTGGCAACCAAAATCTGAAACCCAGATGGTCCCCCAAATGGGCTGAGAGGCCCTCAGGCAGACGCCGGCCCAGGTCCTGAGCACGACCACAGAGGCTAAGACCCAAGCAGCAAAAGGGACCCAGGGGCAAGCAGCTTACCTGGAAAAGGAGCCCAGGGCACCTGGTGGCCTAGGGCAGCATGGCAGCTTTGTTTGTGATGCCACAGGCCACACTGAGTGTCAGTCTGGGAGTGGTGCTGCTTTTACTAAATGAGCTTAAGGAACCTCTTTCCCAAAGAAGCTCTGAAGCTGGAGTGCCACAAAGCCTCCTTGCCCAGAGGTGTCCACTTTGAGGTGACCTGGGAACCTCCAAAGAGACACTGAAGTCCACAGTCTTCCCACACTTAGCAGACAGAGCATATTCTGGGATCTATATTCCAGAAACATACTTGGGAGCCCAGTCAATGAAAAGCCCTTGCAATGAAAAGTTCTGTTTGTGTATCAGTCACTCACTGCTGTGTAACAAAGAGCCTCCAACATGGTAGCTTAAAACAAGCATGATCATCTCAAAGTTTCTGTGGGTGAGGAATTCAGAAGTGGGGTGACTGGCTGCTTCTGGCTTGTGGTATCTTTTGAGGCTATGGAAGCTGTGTGCTGCCTCAGCTGACAGCTTGAGTGGCACTGATGGACCCACTTCTATGATGCTCACTCGCATGGCTGGCCAGTTGCAGGAGGCCTCAACTCAGTTCCTGCCATGCGAACTCTCCGTGGGGTTGCTTGAGCTTCTTCACAATATGGCGGCTGGCTTCCCAGAGTGATGATGCAAGACAGGAGGCTGAAGCCATGGTGCCTTTTATGATGTAGCCTTAGGAGCAGGTATGGTCTTCTCCATAGTGGGCAATGCCAGGCTGGGCAATGCCACTCATAGTGGGAAGAGCCTCCGGGGTGTGTGAATGTCAGGAGGCACTGGAGGCCATCTTGCAAGCTGGCCGCCATGTCAGTATAGAAAGGACAGTTTGCCTCATTCACATCGTGGCTTTAGGACTGGTTAGTGACTGAGACGTGATCCTGCTTGCTTGTCATGTGAAGGAGGCGGAAGAGCCCACAGGAACAGCAACGAGAATATAACCCCGCCCTGTTTGCTGAGCACTCACCCTCTGCCGGTGCCTCCTGGGCAGCATGAGGCTGGGTGATGCTGGTCCCAGTAGGTTCTAGAAAATGCATAAAATGAGATTCTTTTTCTTGCTGACGGCTCCAGGGACACCAGCGGCTCTGCCTTCTGGAGGTTCAGGACAAAATCAGTGAGCTGGGTGAATCCAGGTGGAAAGTAAACTTAGGAGGAAGAAATGCCGAAGATAAACAAGTAATAAATAGATGAAATAAAATATTTATTTTGTGTACATTAGCCAGCCGAGGAGCAGGGGAGTCTTTGGTTGAGCTGGAGCCTCACCGCTGTGGGGCAACTGCCTCTCCAGGTCCGGGCCGGGGGTCTCGCAGGGGGGCTCCAGGCTCCGTGTCCGGCCTGCCCAGCCTGCTCCCAGTGGTGTGGCTCAGACTGTCCTCACTTTCTCGCCTGTGATGGGGTGAGTGTGGCAAACTCCTGTTGTGATGAGATCTGCCGAGCACTAGGGTTCTGGCCGAGCTGACAGAGGCACAGCAGTGCAGGTCGGAAGGACCCACGGAAACGCCGTTGCCGGGCAGGAGACTTGCTTGGACCCTAAGGCACAAAATGTGCCAGTTCCCACCGGGGGCCTGAGTAGCAGAGCGGTGGAGCCCGTTTCTGTCCCGCGGCGAGCACCCCAGGCGTTTTCTCTTGGGGGGACTCAGTGTGCTCAGCGGGGCTGGGAAAAATGTACCAGGCGTGGAGGTGACTCCAGAAAACACGCAGGTGCTGGTCCTTGACCTCCGGGTCCCCGAAGACTGGGCCTAGGGTGGCGGACAGTGACAGAAGGGGAGGGCAGGTCTCTGGTGTCCGTCTGGCCTGGGGGTTGTATGGCCCTAGGCAAGTGCCTCCACCTCCCTGGGCCTCGGTTTCCCCTCGCGGGCTGGATTTGCCAGTCGGCCCTGGTCTGTCCTGGGGAGGGGGGCATGGGCACAGCCAGCTGGGGTGTGCGGGGGGCGGGCCGAGACCACCCTCTTCCTCTCCAGGGGGGCAGCTCCGCGGGCACTCTGTCTTCATCCCTTAGGTATGTCAGGGTTCTGACTAATACCGCGTTACGAAAAGAAGAAGAAAAACAAATGTGTCCACAGCAAAAACTATACAGACTACAAGTTTCCCACCCACTTTTTTGGCCCCTGGCACATTTCTTGAAGCTCTAAAGGAGGGAAGGAGACGCCTTCCCGTTTCCACGCAGTTCTTGGTTTACTGGACTTGAATCTGTTTCTTTTGGCCTCTGCCTGCTAAGGAGACATGAAGCCCAGGAGAAGCAGGGAAGGGTCTGGGCCTTTGGCTGGGAGGTTCTCAGTGATTTGGGGGTCTCCTCTGTGGGTGCCCAGGTCCCAGGCAGGCTGGGAGTGCTGGCGTCCTCTTTGGACACATGCCCGGGGCATCCCAAGTGGTGCCCCGAAACACCCCCCACCCCAGAAGCATGTCTGCCGTGGTCTCTGCCCCTCCTCCCCCCCGCCTCCATCTGAAGCCTGGGCAACCGCGGCTGCTTCTGCACCCCAGTTCCTTCCTGTGTGAGTGAGGGCACCGTGGGCCTGGCTGATCTCACAGCCCCCTGACACCAACGCCATATGGAACTCCAGCTGCCTGCCGTGTCTGGGGTGCGGGAGGGGAGCACCCCTGAACCGGCTGTCTCTGGCTCGGGGTGGCTGCCCCAGTCCCAGAAAAGCCGGAGCAAAGCCCAGCTGCCAGGCTGCCATTCAGAATGTCTCCTGTTGGTGGCACTTTGGCGTGGTTCAGGTGTGCTGGGCTTAGAATATATTTGGTTTGTATATGCAGTTGCGCGCGCTCCCTCTCCATAGGTCTGCTTTTCACTCGAGGGAACCCTCCTGCTGCAGGTAAACCCCTTCCATGCTCCTCTCTGCCCGCAGAAGCCAGAACAAGCCCAGGAGTAACCCCAGGGCCTTCTGGGATCTGGCATGGGCCTCCCACCTGGGTTTCTCACCCCGCAACCTCTCTCCTCCAGACACACAGCTTGGGGCCTGCTAACCTTTCTCTTCTCTCCAGAGTCTCGCTGAATTTTCTGCCCAGAACATGCCCACTCCTCATGACACTCGCTGAATGTCACTTCCTCCAGGAAGCCCTCCCTGCCTATTCGAGCCCCTTTAGTGCCTGCTCAGGTTCACCTGTACCCCTTTGTAGACTTGTCATGGTAACGATCTAAAAACTCGCCTGTCTCTCTTGTTTACCTCCTGCGCCCCCCTCCCCCCAAAAGGTGGGCTCTGTGAAGCCTCCCTGTTGGATTTTCATGCCTGGGCCCAAACACAGGACCCAACGTCCTGGGGGAGCTCTGGAAATGTCAACTGAGTGCATTCATGGCTGGAGCCCCCATGAACCTGTTGATCCAGGTGGGGGGCAGCGCCACCCCCGACTTTGTGTGGGAAGGACACGGTGGCAGCCTCAGCCCCATCCCCCGCCTCAAGGCTTTGCCTGAGAGGAGCGAAGGGGTTAAGTGTTTCTGGCGGCCTCGTGCTGTGTCTGCAGCAGTTCCCCCTTCCGGGGCTGCAGCAAGGAGGTTGGCCAGGAATGTTTGCAATGCAGCCCTGGGAGGGCAGGGGTGGGCTGGTGGATGTGGGCCTGTGGAGGCCGAGGGCCAGGCTCCCCAGTTGAGCAATCACCCAGGCCCAGCCGGTTCCTGTAACTCCCGCCCCTCCCGCCTTTCCCCACCCTGCGCTTCCTCTACCCGCCCGCCCGCCCGCCCGCCTGCCGGGCAGTGGGGGCGGCCGGCTCGGGGCCTTGCAGAGGGAGGTCAAGAGACAGAGTCCTTCCCAGAGAGCCTGGAGGGGTGCGTGTGAAAGGGGGGCTTTCCGGGAGAAACAGAGGGGGGCTCAGCTCAGCCACCTTGACCCAGAGAGGGTAGGGACTTTGTCCAAGGTCACACAGCAGGCGCCACCAGACTGGGCACAACCCTGGATTGTGCGTTACTTCAAGGCAACGCAGCTTGGAAGTCACCTGGCCACTCGGGTGGGAGGCTGTGAGTCACAGGGGGCCCTCACCACGGCAGAGGTGCCCAAGCTCCACTGGGCGTTCCACGTGAGCCCTGGGGTCCCCAGAAATCAGTGGCTCTGGGGGATTGGTGCCCAACCTCTCTCTCCTGGTCACCACTCACAGGCCAGCCTGTCCAGGGGACACTTGTCACCGCGCCCCTCACCTGCAGGTGTGTGGAGGGATGAATGGATGAAGGGCCGACTTGAACTGCTTCTGGGAAGTCCCCTTGGAGCCTCCTCCTTCCAGCTCCCTTGAGAGGGGCTCCAAGCCCCCCCCACCCAGGCCCAAATGAGTCTTTCTCCACAGCACTCATCTCTGGGGGAGCTGCTGTTCCTGCCCCTGAGGAAGAGCCAGGTGGGGACAGTATTTACCAGTGGCCTGGAGGGAGGGGGGTGGCAGCCTCTGCAGTAGCTGGAGCCCAGGGGACACCCCGTGCCAAGGCCTTCTAGCTTGGGGGCCTGGACCCCTGCTTCCCTCAGCTGTAAAGTGGGGTTCTGAGAAACTGTCCAGACACCAGTCTGCTCTGCTGGCCCCATGGAAGTCTTGCTCAGATGTCACCCCCTCTTCCCGGACTGGGCTCCACCTAAACCACGAGGGAGACCAGGCTCACTGGGCCTCCACATACTGCCTTGGGAGCATCTGGCTAGAATCAGCAGGGGACCTCTGGGACCCCGAATCTGGGGACCACTGGGTAGGTGATCATTGCTAAGTTCAGACCAAGCCCTGCAGACACAGAGGGGGGTTTTAACCGAGACCTCCCCCCACTGGTGACACTAAGGACCGCTCTGCAGTTTGGTCTGTCACCATTTCTGAGTCCCTCTGCATCAAGCAAGGATTGATCTACGTTCCTTGTTCCTTGAACGTCATGTCTCAGAGGGAGGTGTAATGATCCCCACTTTTTGCAGGAAACAGAGAGGTTGATGCACTTGCCGGTGGTCACACAGCTCACAAGGAGAAGAGCCTGACTTTGAATTCAGGCACCTGCGCCCTGGGCCGATCTCTTCCATTCCAGGCTTGGGGTCCAGGCTCTGCCTGGGGCCACTGGGTGATCTTGGATTAGCCACTTAAGCCCTTTGGCCACAAAGCCAGGGATCCCAGCACCCCCTCCAGGAGGGAGAGGCCCAGTGCTGAATTGTCACTACCACTACTGGGGGGAGGGGGCCCAGAGGAGCACCCCCCCCAACCGGCACCCACAGCCATGGCAGGCTGGCTTTGCAGCCCCTGCAGGCTCCGGGTCCGTGTCCCCGCCAGGAAGGACCCCCGCAGACCGCGGCGCTCCCATGGACAGATGGACAGATGACAACCCCCTCCCCAGGCCTGCGGGCTGCGAGGCTTTGCCACCTCCTCCCGAGCAGGTTTCCTTTAAGAAACCAGAAGATTGATTTCCTGGCAGGCTCTGCGCCGAGGAGCCCGTCCAAATGGTTTGCATGTCTGCATTTTTTACTGCTCCGTTTAATATGTATGCAAATGCCGGCCGGCTGCGCCCGCCGCGGCTGCACAGTCACACGCGGCGCCCCATTAAAGCGGCCGTCCTGGGCGCGCGCCTCATTCCAGGCGACGGGCTTGGCGGCCTGATAGATGGGGTGCGGGACGGAGACAAATGACGGGCTTTTGTAATTTCTTTCTTTTTCGGGGAGGGGGGGTCAGGACTGGAAACAGCAGAGGAGATTTAAATATATGCAAAATTGTTTGCGGGTTTTTGGGGGGGGTGCGGAAACCTGAACCGGGAGGGGAGAATTCAGTGTTTTCTTCCGTGGGAGTCCTGCCGGAGGCTGGAGGGGGGAGCCGGAGCCCCCGCAGTCACCTTCTGGCGAGAGAGCGGCAGGCGGCTTTGCTCCTGATCAGCAAGCGCAGTCCCACGGAAAGCTGCTTTAGCCGCAGAAAAAAAGGAAAATGCGGGGGATTATTTCAGCCCAGTTACACCCACAGGTTACAATGGCCAATTCACCTCCCCCACCCCCATTTTCACCTCACGGGTTTCCATTGATGTCACTGAAGTCACCCTGGTCCTTTGAGGAGGACCATTGTACAGATGGGGAAACTGAGGCTTGCAAGGGTGAAGTCCATCGGGCAGGGTTGCAGAGAACAGGTGAGGGGTGGGACTCCCCAGAGCAGACCCTTGATGGCCCCCCAGCGCCTCACCACCTCTCATTGGGAAGTTTGCTCCCAGCTATGTGGGGGAGCCCAGATCATACTTGGAATCTGTCTGGGCCTCCCCCCTCACCAGCCCCCCCATCCAGCACCCCACCAGCCTGGGGACAAAGTCCACACCAGTCTGAGGACGGAACCTGCATTTTCAAAATATTGCTTAATTTTCAACTTCCAGGCGTGAGCTTTAAGTCTTTACTAATTTCTTAGGAATTAGCAGCGGGGTAGGGGCTCCTGGAGGGGCTCCTGAGAGGGAGACAGCTCACAGAGGACGCTCCCGCGGGAGACAGGGCCCAGGGATGGTGCGTGCGTCTCTGTGGCAGTCGGGTGTTTACCAGGTGCCGTGTGTGCTGCCCGAGGGTGCGGTGGTGCCCTGTGTGGCACACAAGTGTGTCCATGTGGCAGCTGCTGAGCAACCCCAAAGGGGGGGTTCAGGCCTTCCCACCCCTGTCCCCAATCTGTTCTCCTTCCAGGGAGGCCTCTGCTCTTTGAGCTGCAGGACAGGGGTGGGGGTGGCACCTGGGGGACAGGGGGGACCCCTCGCCAGGCAGCATGGGGTGGAGGGCCTGGGGAGGCGGGGGCGGCCCTGCAGGGAGGAGCTGACGTTGGCGGGGAAGCCACATCTGCTCCGTGGTAGGTGAGCCCCAGGTTCTGGGCGGAAATGAGGGGTGTGCGTGCAAGCACGGGGTGCCCGTCCAGCCTGCAGTGTCAGGTCACTGCGATGCTGTCCCGCAGGGTGGGGGCGGGGGCAGCTGCGGTCCTGTCGGCTGCTCTCCCCTGGAGGGTGAGATCCTGCCCCTCCCCCGCAGCCCACCTGCCGGCCTGGGCAGTGTCCAGGGGCCTCCCAGTCCCGGAGGGGTGCGGGGTGGGTGGGTGGGTGTGAATGAGGATGCGAGTGCATTGTGTGCGTGGGTGTGAGAGAATGGGGGTGTGTGAGCGAGTGTGCCAGTGCGGTTGTGAGAGTGAGTGAGAAGGGGTGTGAGCTTTGAGTGTGTGCACGTGGAGGTGTGACGGAGGGCATGTAAGTGGGCGTGGGAGGGCTCGTGTGAGTGTGCATGAGTGTGATGGCGTGTGTGCCCGAGCGGGGCTGTGCACGCTGGCCTGAGGGGCTGTACCCATGCATCTCCTCGTCCCCTCACCGGGTCAGACTGGGGACAGGGACCGCACCCCCTTCTGCGGGGCCCAGAGCTGCCCAGACCTCAGGGCATCAGGCCACAGCTCGGGGGCCCCCCCTCCTTTCTCTCCTGTGCAGATTCCATGGGCTCGGCAGGGGACACCTCCCCCCATCCCAAACCTCCCCCCCAGCAGCCAGGATGGCCCCTGGGTCAGCCCATGCCCCCTAAAGTCTCATAGGACTC